>AWOL01S0005116.1:192295-210669 GCA_000715115.1 Nicotiana otophora
AAGATCCGTAAACATGATAAGAACGATCAATTTAACAATACTTGTCTAAACATGGATAACATGAGCAAAGGAAGCTATAATTGCAAGAAACCAAGCCCCGCCCGCATGCTTTAACCCGACTACAACGCATAAGTACTCGTCACCTTACATATACGATGTTCCCCAACATTTAAACATGTAGCAAATAGACAAACAAGTCCTATTCCCTCAAGTCAAGGTTAACCACGACACTTACCTCGCTCCGAAGCCCAAACTCAAAGCTTAACCACGGCTTTTCCTTTCAAACAAGCCTCCGAACCAATTGAATCTAGCAATTTACCAGCCAAACGATTCAAATTAAGCCTTAGGAACTACCCACGATTGTAAAGAATTCAATTTAGGCCATTATTGAAAAAGTCAACAAAAGTCAACACTCGCGCCCCGCTTCGTCCAAACCCAAAATTCGGACCAAAATCTGATTACCCATTCACCCCGAGCCCGGTTATGTAATATGTTTTGGAATCTGACCTCAATTTGAGGTCTAAATCCCTAGTTTACCAAATCCCTAATTTCTACCCAACCCCCACCCCCCAACCCCCAATTCCACCATGAAAACTCTAGATTTTAGGTTGAAAACTTGTGAAATGTAGTGAAATATTGAAAGGAAATAGGTTAGAATCACTTACCAACGATTTGGGGAAGAAGGAGTCTTAGAACATATTTTGTTCAGCTGCAGATGTCGCATTTGCGACCTGGGCTTCGCAAATGTGAAGCCCGCAAATGCGAGAAATCCATCGCATTTGCGAAGACTCTCACACCTCTTTAATCATCGCATTTGCGATGAAAAGTTTGCAAATGCGAACATTGACTTGACCGCAAATGCGACCCAATGATCGCAAATGCGAAGAATTTCCCTCCTCAGCTCCCTCGCATTGTTCGCAAATGCGGACACTGGCCTTCCGCAAATGCGACCTCATGATCACAAATGCGAACCTAGGCTGGCCCAGGCACACTTTGCAAATGCGATCCTGACAGAAGATGGAAATGTTCGCAAATGCGAACTCTGATCTCGAAAATGCGAGATCAGAGGCCAGTTCCCAGAAATTGCAGACACCAGCAAATGTTCTAAGTCCAATTCACTCTGTGGCCTATCCGAAACTCACCCGAGCCCTCGAGGCTCTAAATCAACTATGCACACAAGTCTAAGAACATCATATGAACTTGCTCGCTCGATCAAAACACCAAAATAATACCTAAAACTACGAATTGAACACCAAATCAAATGAAATTTTTCAAGAAAACTTTGAAACTTTTATTTTCACAACCGGATGTCTGAATCACGTCAAACCAACTCCGTTTTTCATCAAATTTCACATACAAGTAACAAATATGATATTGGACCTATACCGGGTTCCAAAACCAAAATACAGACCCGTTATCCAAAAATTCAAACTTTTGTCAAACATTTCAAATTCATTAAGCCTTTAATTGTCAAATTTCAACAAAGTTCGATATCTCGGGCTTGGGACTTCCGAATTTAATTTCGGGCATACGCCCAAGTCCCAAATCACGATACGGACCCACCGGGACCGTCAAAATATGAATCCGGGTCCATTTGCTCAAAACGTTAACCGAAGTCAACTCAAGTGGATTTAAGGAAAAATTTCATAGTTTTCTCAGTTTTGAACCTAAAAGCTTTCCGGAAAGACGCCCGGATTGCGCACGTAAATCGAGGAAGGCTAAAACATGATTTTTAAGGCTTCAGATCACAGAATTAGGTTTCAAAATATGAGATGACCTATAGGGTTATCACAACATAACGATCAAAAGAAAACACACATCAAGTCGTAACGCTTGTACTCACGAAAAGTCCGAATATTAACCCCAAGCATGCCAAGTGCATAATACAAATCCTCGGGAGAGGGATAGCACCATACGCTATGAAACTCAAGCACAACTAAGGTGCGATATATGATCTGCATCTTGAGAGCCATCCTGCTCACATAACACCACAACTACGTGGGATCTCAACACATGTGCAAAAAATCAAGCTCTCTCACAACCCACGTGGCACCATAGAGTATTACATGAAATAGCTGGCGACGAAATAATCATCCAATGCCTGAAGACCCCTCCATAAGAAATTCTATGTTGAATGAGCACACATCCATATTTAGACCCATCAACGGACCTCAAGTCGATTCTTACCATACTATACTGGGTTAATAACCTTTCAAGGGTCCACAATGACCTATTCATGACACATAAGCATAGCCGCCAAACCCGGAACAAACTCACACGGTCCACAGCCCGAGGAATAAAATGCCTCTCAGCCATAAACTCTCGCATTTGCGATATTACCATAATCTCGATACTTGGTTTGAATCTTTAACAATCAAGTGACTAACATGTCATACTTATACAAATCTCCCCGCGAGGTATGCTCCCACAACCTTCCGCTCAGGTAGCAAAGTCCGCACATCCATACCATAAACCGTTATAATTCTATTAAGCGAGTCAAAATCAGCAAGTCAATGCACAACGCCCCATCCATAGAACACCATTCCTATTTGACATTAAAGAAAATTCCCGCTTACTCTGGACATCTAAATTCACCCCTGCTCATTCGAGTTCGTAACATTCTATCAACACCGAACCGCAACCTTGACCTTCAACTTCCAGTCCCCATGCTGCTCACTGTACCTATCATGGCGCTATGCGATAATACACGCATTCACCGTAACCTTTGAACTACTAGCGAAATAAAACACTTCATTGGCTAGAAACCATTCACTTACTCCTTTTAGAAGAACCATTGCAACACACAACTGAGCTCCCAGCCACCGAAAATACAAGCCTCTAGTCACGATCTAAGCCGCCATAACTCTTTCGGAATTCATTTACACCATAAGACCATCCGAATCAAACACCTCCCAAATCCATCAAGTTGCGGTGGCTGCTGAGCTCGCATATACAACCATAAACCACATGTATAACTTAACACACCAAAGGAACTTATCATTGCCACAATCATGCTGATTCAACCATTACCAACGGACCCAACTTCTTCTAATTTATTCTCAACTTGCCTTAGAAATAATAATAATAGCTCCATTCATAAACATAACGAACTCAACAACACTCCTCCCGAGTGACCCACTTCATAAGAGCCTCTTGTCTCAATACCCACGAACCATCCCATGCCTTCCTCATGCGCACAATGGAATCTCCAGCTGGTACACCCATTCTAAAAGACATTCCGCGAATCCGAAGCTATTTATCCCTTTAATCCAATACTGCACCGCATGTCAAATTATAACATAGAACATTCCAAGTCCTTAGGCACTGCACTTAAATTCTTGAACTCACTAGGACAACCGTTGAGAGTCACCCACTCTGACTTGGTCCCGAATATAAGCCAAACTCTAGTGCGATGTTAGCAAGTGAACACCCTATCAAAGAAGCACCCGACTGAATTCATTTCCTTGTATATAACCCCCACAAGAAGCATAAACTCTAAATCTTTCCAAAACCTGAACATGAATCGATAAGGCCAAATATAGCACGCATTCATCAAGTCCTTTGCTCAATTTACCCCTGATGTTCTCTTTTCTTAGTCATAAACGATCCACCAATGCACCGATATTTAAAAACCGCGCACTCAGACAATCATGCGATCCAACCATAGACGGTGGGCTCCCCCACTTAGCTTTTAAGGTATAATCACATAATCCTAGAGCCCACAAGGATTCCTCCATCTCAATTACCATGATCTTGCATCCTCTAACCCGTCAGATTCCTCGAAATCATTTGTTAAACCTTTCATGAACATCCCAAATAATTAGCCACAATTGTAAATTCGACCTTCTATCGAGTAGTAAGTGGAATTATTCATAGAAACCTCATCAACATCACGCCACCGTTTACCTGCTCATAGGAGATAGCCCGCCTGTGAAAATTCCCTGCCGACATCTTCCAACGACGTTCAACTGGGTACAATTACTATGAAATCAGTAAACCCTCCTGAGCCCGTGCTCACTCACCAGCTGAACAAGTCTGTTTATTCTCCATTGAAATCAACTGAAAAGTCCGTCAATACATAACTGAAAAGTCCGTCAATACATTCCAAACTCGAAGTAATGTTGCATCCAAATAGAATTCGTGGTCCTAGTCACTGTCCGTCATGATTCCCAAATTGCTCTAAACTTCCCTCAAGGCGTGTGGCTATCCTACCACAAAACCCTATATGCTACTCTTCCACTCACCCACTTGGTCTAAACTCTCTCCTTTAAGCAACTACTCGATTTCTTCTTTTCATACTTGACCTACTAGTGATTCAACCACCGCAAGACTCCTTCCACCATGTCCTTCCTCATCATTCACTGCCTAAATACTGCCTCAAAGCAAAATCAATCTCTGTGGCACTTGATCTTACCAATTGCTACCAACTATAAGCCTCCTGAAGATCATCTTTCCCGAGCCATCAACATTAGAAACACCGATTCAATCCCAAAACCGCTACACACCGCTATCTCTGACATCTGCTTCTCAGGCACCATTTCATAGCACCCTGCCCCGTAGGCAAATCAAAGAGGCCATAACACCGGCAAAACTTAATATGTTTAAACAAGGACAACGACACCGTTTCATAAATAAGAAATTCCACCACGCTTGAAAATATCAAGTCTCGGCATTTCATCAACCAAGGCCTGAACATCCATAGTCTAATTGTCTTTCCTCCGCCGGAACTAAATGCTGAACCTCTAGGCCGTGAACTTAGAAATCCTTCTTTCAAGTCATTCACTGTCGCAATACATAAATAAGCACCATACCATTACACCAACACTGTGCGATAGTAACGCACGAATCATCATAACAATCAGTGTCTAACTTCAAACCATGGCAATACTGATACTGAGCTGAAACGCCAGAGCATCCTTCTGCAAGGAGATGATAATAGCCTAATCAAATACGTACGGAGAAACATCCTGCACCACATCTGCAGTACCATTATAATTGCTCGATTCCCAATTGATAACCAACGCTGAACATCGCATAAGATTGAGTAGGAAGGAAATAAAGGCATAAGCCTCAAAGGGATCAAATCGCACGATGAGGAATCAAGAAGGGAAGTACTCCTAACAACCTTGTAGCCTCTCGAAGAAAAGTACAGACGTATATGTATCGATCCGCAAGACTCTACTAGACTTGCTCATGACTCGTGAGACCTAAGTGAACCTAACGCTCTGATACCAAGCTGTCACGACCTAAAAATCCACAAAAGGTCGTGATGGCGTGTAACACCACCGTCAGGCAAGCCAACAATAAATGATTAACTTAATTACTCATTTTTATATTTTTGAAATCAAAATTTTCACCAATTGGATAGTAAGAAATAGAATTTAAGGGGTAAATGATGGTATTTACACGAACCGCAGTAATGAATCACCCTTAGGAAACCCTAAAACCCGGTGTCACCAGTGCATGAGCATCAACTAGGAAATATAATAAAATACAACATCTGTCTGGAACACAAATTAGACAGGAGAAATATAAATAACTCCGATGGAGACTCTACAGGCAGCGGATAGTAACATGAAATGTAGCTCACAGGAAATCCCTGCAACATCCGCGCCTCTGCGCCTAAAAGTCCACCGGGTATATATGCACCTGCACAAAATATGTAGCAAGTGTAGTATGAGTACGTAAATCAACGCGTACCCAGTAACTATCTAGCCTAACCCCAGAGGAGTAGTGACGAGGGGTCGACATCGACACTTACTAGAGGTCCAGTTAAATAAATAATACGATAATTCATACAATTGTAAAGCACAAAGCAATAGGGAAGAAATCTGAAGTTTCATAATGTTCCAATTATTTCCTTTTAATCATAAATTTATCGATCATGTATCCTACCTCAATATCTCAAAATAAATGCCAAGTGTCAATACCAATCAGATAAGAAATACCATAAAATATCGGGAGTCAATGAAAAGTTTATCTCATGAATATTTGGACTACTACAGGTATAACGCACGATTCTACCGATGTCGTTCGGCCCGATCCGGAGTAGTGTGTACACTGCCGAGGGTCGAACGACACGAACCAGATATGCACCTCTATATACTACTGAGGCGTTCGGCCCGCTCCGCAAGAAAGAAAGGGATTTATCTCATTCCGAGAGACACTGCCGAGGCATTCCCCCCGCTCCACAAGAAAGGAAGCAAGTTTCTGAATCACAAGATACGTGCTTACAATAAAGTACATGAGCATAATAATAAGTACATCTCTTTACATTTATCGAATACCTTAGCAACAACTCAGGGTATTAAAGCTTGACCTGATACTTTTGTTTCTAAATCAATTTCAGTTATAACTTTAATTAAATAAGCCAGCAGAATAAGTTCAAATAATTCAATTATTACAGGATAAGGTCCTAAGTCTACCCGGACATAGACATGCTTTAGCTACGTACAGACTCTCGTCACCTCGTACGTACATAGCGCCCACAACTAGTTGCACATAAAGTTAAATATCACCTAGGGATAGTTTCCCCCTCACATGGTTAGACATGAGACTTACCTCACTCCGAAGTTCCATAACCGGCTCTATCGCCGCTTTAACACCTCAAACCGGTGCCCGTCGCTCTAAAACTAGCCAAACAATGTGCAGACCAATAAAAATATACTCTAATACTCATAACAAATCAATTTAGACAAATTTCAAACTCCACTCAAAAAGTCGATAAAGTCACCCTCGGGCCCACGTGCCCGAATGCCGAAAATTTTTGAAGATAACCATTACCCATAACATCACGAACTCAAATATATAATTTATTCTCAATTCCATGCCCAAATTTGTGGTCCAAATCCAAAAATACCAATTCCTAGATTTTTCTTCAAAATTCCAAATTTTTATAAATTTTCATGTCTAAATCCATATATAACCCTTGTATTTAACTCACAACTAGTAGAAATCACTTACCTTGTGATTGACGATAAAAATGGCGCTCTAAAATCGCTCCTAGGTCGGCTCCCATGGCGAAAATGAGAGACAAATGGCCAAACTCCCGATTTTTAAAAGAACACTGCCCAGTTAGACCTTCTTCGCGAACGCGGCAAGTCCCTCGCGTTCACGAGGCATTACCAGCTCCAACTCAAAAACTCCCTTTCGCGAACCCGAGTCACTGCTCGCGAACGAGATGCTATACCAGGCCAACCTTTGCGAACGCGTTGCACCCTCCGCGAACGCGAAGGCTAAAATTCCCATAGGCCCAGTTTCTTCTTCGCGAACGCGTAGCTCAAAAGTACGCCGCCACAGATCCTTCTTCGCGAATGCGTGAATCACTTCGCGTTCGCGAAGAACAAAACCAGACACCAGACATCATCCACCATAACTTAGCCAAACTTGGTCCGAAACCATCCCGAAACCATCCCGAAACACAACCGAGGCCGTCCAGGACCTCGTCCAATCATACTAACCAGTTCCATAACATAACACGGACCTGCTCGAGGCCTCAATTCACATCAAACAACATCAAAATCATGAATCTCACCCCAATTCGAGCTTAATGAACTTTAGAAGTTCAAACTTCTACATTTGATATCGAAACCTATCAAATCAATTCCGATTGACCTCAAACTATGCACACAGTCATAATTGACATTATGGACCTACTCCCACTTCCGGAATCACAATCTGACTCCGTTATCAAAAAGTCCACTCCTGGTCAAACTTCCAAAAACCTTCAACTTCCAAGTTTTGCCAAACAACCCCGAAATGACCTACGGACCTCCAAATCCACATCCGGACGCGCTCCTAAGACTAGAATCACCATACAGAGATATTCTCAGGCTTGGAATCCCAAACAAACATTGATAACATTAAAATACACTTCCACCCAAATTCATGAAATTCTTCCAAAATGCCAACTTTCCATAATAGGTGCCAAAATGCTCCCGGTTCATCCAAAGCCCGATCCGGACATACGCCCAAGTCCAAATTTATCATACGAACCTATTGGAACCTTCAGATCCCGATTCCGAGATTGTTTACTTAAAAGTCAAACCTTAGTCAATATTTCTACTTTAAGCTTTCAAAATTAGAGATTTCTTTCCAAATCAACTCCAAACTCCCCGAAATTCTATTTTGACCATACGTGCAAGTCATAATTCCTGAAGTGAAGCTACTCAAGACCTTAAACCGCTGAATGATGCGCTAGAGCTCAAAACGACCGGTCGAGTCGTTACATTATTGGACCTTGAATGTATAGTGTATCAACAATTGTGAGCTCCTCACGAATAACTCGTCTTAACCCATCTACGTCTGGTACACGTGACCAGTCACATAGTCAAAGAATACCATCACTATCAACAATCATATCCTTGCTTTAACTACCCAGGACTTCATCATGTTGCATAGTCGCTCATCTTTATATTTAGTGGCCTTTATATACTCTACTAGTGAAGACTTGGCTTTAACACAAGCCATCAATGTCTCCGAATTCCCCATACTAAATTCTATACTGGTACCCTCTATTTTATGCATATCTTTAGCCAAAAGTCTCCAGCTATATGTCCAAACTCTATAGATTTTCTGCTCAATGCATCAGCCACAACATTCGCTTTCTCAAGATAATATAAAATAGAATAATCTTAGTCCTTGAGAAGTTCAATCCATCAACACTATCAAAGATTTAGATCTCTCTGCTAAAATAATTTGCTTCAAGTTCTTACGGTCAGTATAAATCTCGCAAGTTTAATCGTAAGAGTATTGTCTCTAGATCTTTAGAGCAAATACCATTGCGACCATCTCCAAATCATAAGTAAAATAGTTCTGCCATTTTTTTGTTGTTGTTGTTGTGTTAAATCACAAGCTATCCCAATCATTCTACATGATAACACACCCCAATTCGACTTTTGAAGCATTACATAATATCGTGAATCCACTAGAAGTTGATGGTAAAGCTAATACCGATAGTGTTCAAACATGTCTTGAGATTCTAAAAGCTCTACTCAAATTTCTTCGTCCACTGAAACTTTGAATTATCTTCTTTTTTTCTATGTTAACTTGGTAAATGGCGCCACTACTATGGAGAAATGCTATAGAAAATAGCTTGTAATTGCCTCCCTAGCCCAAGAAGTTATGAACTACTTCTATCCTATTATAATCTTCTGTAATACCATCCTTAATTACAATATGCCCGAGGAATTGACATAGCATCTAATTCCATTTATTTGCTATATCTCAATGTGTTATTTATCTAACTCTCCGCCCCTTTATTTTTCTTCATATTGCGAGATTTCTTTGTCTCTACCTTCTTAAATGAATTCTTAGTTGCATTTCAATCACATCCAGTTCTTTAATGTTTTTGTCTAGCAAGTTCAACTTCCACATAATAGGTTAGAGTCTTCGTATGTGAGATTATTGCCTTGTTTAAATGGTTAACCAACCCTTAGACAAGCCTCTAAACCTAAGGCGTCACGTACCTAGCGAGTTGATAAACATGGTGTCACATGTCAGTACATCCATCGTCTGAATTAATTTCTTAATCACCTATTAGGTTTGCACTTTCGACTAACGAGAAGTAAGCGATTCATAAAAAGTTCACTAAACTTATTTCTAAGTCATTTGTGTCACTCCTAACCGCATCCTTAACAATAAGGTTCATTCCATATATTCGTCATCTACTCAAATCAATAAGTTGCTAGATCCACAAGCCTCTCGCTCGAATATTATAGAGGTCATAATACTTTAAGTGTTTCGCCAAAAACCTCTAACGATGGTTAAAGTGTAAAAACAAATAGTAAATTTCGCGGTTTCAATTTTTGGAACTCTATTAAGAATACATCTTTGCTCCAGATGATCTTAGTACCAAATGCCTAAAGCTTTTATATCCCTAATCTATTAATCCATTTTTTTGTCTTGTCTACCAATTATATCTATTAAGCTCTCAATTATTCTCTATATGGAGGTAAGCATCTCAATGATAATAATCTCCTAGCCATGGTGGTGTTCTGCTACTTAATTCAAGAGTGGATTTTAGTACATATCTTAGCGGTATGAAAGCCCCTCATTGTGGCACAATAATCTTTTCATTGGCCTTGTTTACTACTTCTATTGCTTTTCTTGTTAAGAGACAGTTGCTGTCCAATGGCACCATTTTAATACCTCAATATCTCAAAATAAATGCCAAGTGTCAACACCAATCAGATAAGAAATACCATAAAATATCGAGCGTCAATGAAAAGTTTATCTATTGAATATTCGGACAACTAGAGGTATAACGAACGATTCCGCCGAGGTCGTTCGGCCCGATCCGGAGTGGTGTGTACACTGCCGAGGGTCGAACGGCACGAACCAGAGATGCACCTCTATATTACTGCTGAGGCGTTCGGCCCACTCAACAAGAAAGAAAGGAATTTATCTCATTCCGAGAGATACTGCCGAGGTGTTCTGCCCGCTCCACAAGAAAGGAAGGAAGTTTCTGAATCACAAGATACGCGCTTACAATAAAGTACATGAGCATAATAATAAGTACATCTCTTTACATTTATCGAATACCTTAGCAACAACTCAGGGTATTAAAGCTTGACCTGATACTTTTGTTTCTAAATCAATTTCAGTTATAACTTTAATTAAATAAGCCAGCAGAACAAGTTCAAATAATTCAATTATTATAGGATAAGGTCCTAAGTCTACCCGGACATAGACATGCTTTAGCTACGTACGGACTCTCGTCACCTCGTTCGTACGTAGCGCCTACAACTAGTTGCACATAAAGTTAAATATCACCTAGAGATAGTTTCCCCCTCACATGGTTAGACATGAGACTTACCTCGCTCCGAAGTTCCATAACCGGCTCCATCGCCGCTCTAACACCTCAAACCGGTGCCCGTCACTCCAAAACTAGCCAAACAATGTGCAGACCAATAAAAATATACTCTAATACTCATAACAAATCAATTTAGACAAATTCCAAACTCCGCTCGAAAAGTCGATAAAGTCACCCTCGGGCCCACATGCCCGGATTCCGAAAGTTTTCGAAGATAACCATTACCCATAACATCACGAACTCAAATATATAATTTATTCTCAATTTCATGCCCAAATTCGTAGTCCAAATCCAAAAATATAAATTCCTAGATTTTTCTTCAAAATCCCAAATTTTTATAAATTTTCATGTCTAAATCCATATATAACTCTTGTATTTAACTCACAACTAGTAGAAATCACTTACCTCGTGATTGACGATAAACATGGCGCTCTAAAATCGCTCCTAGGTCGGCTCCCATGGCGGAAATAAGATAAAAATGGCCAAACTCCCGATTTTTAAAAGAACACTACCCAGTTAGACCTTCTTCGCGAATGCGGCAAGTCCCTCGCGTTCGCGAGGCATTACCAGCTCCAGCTCAAAAACTCCCTTTTGCAACCCCGAGTCACTGCTCGCGAACGAGATGATATACCAGGAAAACCTTCGCGAACGCATTGCACCCTCCGCGAACGCGAACGCTAACATTCCCATAGGCCCAGTTTCTCCTTCGCGAACGCGTAGCTCAAAAGTACGCCGCCACAGATCCTACTTCGCGAACGCGGGAATCCCTTCGCGTTCGCGAAGAACAAAACCAGACACCGGACATCATCTACCATAACTCAGCCAAACTTGGTCCGAAATCATCCCGAACACACCCGAGGCCCTCCGGGACCTCGTCCAATCATACCAACCTGTTTCATAACATAACACGGACCTGCTCGAGGTCTCAACTCACATCAAACAATATCAAAATCATGAATCTCACCCCAATTCGAGCTTAATGAACTTTAGAACTTCAAACATGTACATTCGATGCCGAAACCTATCAAATCAATTCCGATTGACCTCAAACTTTGCACACAAGTTATAATTGACATTATGGACCTACTCCCACTTCCAGAATCAAAATCTGACTCCGATATCAAAAAGTTCACTCCCGGTCAAACTTCCAAAAACCTTCAACTTCTAATGTTTGCCAAACGACCCCGAAATGACCTACGGACCTCCAAATCCACATCCGGACGCTCTTCTAAAACTAGAATCACCATACAGAACTATTTCCAGGCTTGGAATCCTAATCGAACATTGATAACATTAAAATACACTTCCACCCAAATTCATAAAATTCTTCCAAAATGCCAACTTTCCATAATAGGTGCCAAAATGCTCCCGGGTCATCCAAAGCCCGATCCGGACATACACCCAAGTCCAAATTCATCATACAAACCTATTGGAACCTTCAGATCTAGATTTCGAGGTTGTTTACTTAAAAGTCAAATCTTAGTCAATATTTCTACTTTAAGCTTCCAAAATTAGAGATTGCTTTCCAAATCAACTCCAAACTCCCCGAAATTCTATTTTGACCATATGTGCAAGTCATAATACCTGAAGTGAAACTACTCAAGACCTTAAACCGCTGAATGATGTGCTAGAGCTCAAAACGACCGATCGAGTCGTTACATTATTGGACCTTGAATGTATAGGGTATCAATAATTGTGAGCTCCTCACGAATAACTCGTCTTAACCCATCTATATCTGGTACATGTGACCAGTCACATAGTCAAAGA
The DNA here is from genome assembly GCA_000715115.1 of Nicotiana otophora. NCBI lineage: Eukaryota > Viridiplantae > Streptophyta > Magnoliopsida > Solanales > Solanaceae > Nicotiana > Nicotiana otophora. Next base: position 204,876 of record AWOL01S0005116.1, read on the forward strand.
ATACCATCACTATCAATAATCATATCCTTGCTTTAACTACCCAGGACCTCATCATGTTATATAGTCGCTCATCTTTATATTTAGTGGCCTTTATATACTCTACTAGTGAAGACTTGGCTTTAACACAAGCCATCAATGTCTCTGAATTCCCCATACTAAATTCTATTCTAGTACCCTCTAGTTTATGCATTTCTTTAGCCAAAAGTCTCCAGCTATATGTCCAAACTCTATAGATTTTTTGCTCAATGCATCAGCCACAACTTTCTCTTTCTCAGGATAATATAAAATAGAATAATCTTAGTCCTTGAGAAGTTCAATCCATCAACATTATCAAAGATTTAGATCTCTCTGCTAAAATAATTTACTTCAAGTTCTTACGGTCAGTATAAATCTCGCAAGTTTAATCGTAAGAGTAGTGTCTCTAGATCTTTAGAGCAAACACCACTGCGACCATCTCCAAATCATAAGTAAAATAGTTCTGCCATTTTGTTGTTGTTGTTGTGTTAAATCACAAGCTATCCCAATCATTCTACATGATAACACACCCCAATTCGACTTTTGAAGCATTACATAATATCGTGAATCCACTAGAAGTTGATGGTAAAGCTAATACCGATAGTGTTCAAACATGTCTTGAGATTCTAAAAGCTCTACTCAAATTTCTTCGTCCACTGAAACTTTGAATTATCTTCTTTTTTTCTATGTTAACTTGGTAAATGGCGCCACTACTATGGAGAAATTCTATAGAAAATAGCTTGTAATTGCCTCCCTAGCCTAAGAAGTTATGAACTACTTCTATCCTATTAGAATCTTCTGTAATACCATCCTTAGTTACAATATGCCCGAGGAATTGACATAGCATCCAATTCCATTTATTTGCTATATCTATTTGTTCTGATCAATCTGAATGCCATGGAGACTAACCAAAATTCATGCTTCGAGAACTTAGTAAACAACTGATTTTCCTCCAGCGTCTTTAATACATTATTCAAGTGATCCTCGTGTTCTTTCTGGCTACAAGAATATACAAGAATCTCGTAAATGAAACTAAGAATTTATTTTTTCTAAAAACAACTTGAGCACCATATCCATTATATACATCAATGCAGCTGGAGTATTCGCTAGTCTAAAAAGCATCATAAGTAACTCCTATTGTATGTATCGGGTTCTAGAGGCAGACATCAAAATATCTTCCTTTCTTATTCTAAGCTGATGATAACCGGATTAAAGATCAATGGCTCCTTGTAACTGATCAAACAAGTTATCTATACAAAACAATGGGCATTTATTGTGTATTATTATCTTATTTAATTGTCTGTAGTTGATGCACATTCTTAAGGACTTATCCCCTCTCTTTTAAAAAAAACAATAATATTGGTGTACCCCACAGCGCAATACTCTATATGATAAAATCCGTATCCAGTAGGTCTCGAAATCGTTCATTAGCTCTCTCAACTTCGTTGGTGCCACATAATATGGTTTATGTGTCAGGTGTCAAATCAATATCGAAGTTTATTTCTCATATTGGAGGTAGTACTTGTAAATCCTTAGGAATACATTAGAGAATCTCTCACTATGATACTTTTATTTTTCAACATCTCTTGGATCTCCTTACGGAAGCTGCGAGACCCTAACCACTCTTATTCAATAATTGTAGAGCCTTCTTGAAAGGTATAACCTCGATAATCACTGGTATATGATTCTTCTTTTTTTTTAAACAATTAAGTTTTCTAGATATGTCACTCTAACTACCTTTGCATGGTAATAAAAGGTAATGTAATAAGATATTAACCAATCACACCTATAAGCACGTCAAGATTATATAGGTCAAGTACAATTTGGCTAGATATGGTATCTTTTCTCTCAACTTAAATCTGATAAGCTTAATATAAAGTTTTAACTATACGAGATTCTTTCATAAAAGTATAAACTATTAAAGGATTTCATAATATCTCAATGTGTTATTTATCTAACTCTCTGCCCCTTTATTTTTCTTCATATTGCGAGATTTCTTAGTCTCTACCTTCTTAAATGAATTCTTAGTTGCATTTCAATCACATCCAGTTCTTAAATATTTTTGTCTAGCAAGTTCAACTTCCACATAATAGGTTAGAGTCTTCGGATGTGAGATTATTGCCTTGTTTAAATGGTTAACCAACCCTTAGACAAGCCTCTAAACCTAAGGCGTCACGTACCTAGCGAGTTGATAAACATGGTATCACATGTCAGTACATCCATCGTCTGAATTAATTTCTTAAGCACCTATTAGGTTTGCACTTTCGACTAACGAGAAGTAAACGATTCATAAAAAGTTCACTAAACTTATTTCTAAGTCAGTTGTGTCACTCCTAACCGCATCCTTAACAATAAGGTTTCATTCCATATATTCGTCATCTACTCAAGTCAATAAGTTGCTAGATCCACAAGCCTCTCGCTGGAATATTATAGAGCTCATAATACTTTAAGTGTTTCGCCAAAAACCTCTAACGATGGTTAAAGTGTAAAACAAAATAGTAAACTTCGCGGTTTCAATTTTTGGAACTCTATTAAGAATACATCTTTGCTCCAGATGATCTTAGTACCAAATGCCTAAAACTTTTATATCCCTAATCTATTAATCTATTTTTTTTATCTTGTCTACCAATTATATCTATTAAGCTCTCAATTATTCTCTACATGGAGGTAAGCATCTCAATGATAATAATCTCCTAGCCATGGTGGTGGTCTACTACTTAATTCAAGAGTGGATTTTATTACATATCTTAGCGGTATGAAAGCTCCTCATTGTGGCACAATAATCTTTTCACTGGCCTTGTTTACTACTTCTATTGCTTTTCTTGTTAAGAGACAGTTGTTGTCCAATGGCACCATTTTAATATCCTTAAACCTCTAGATAAAACACTATAATTCAATGATTGGTCCGTGCCATACAGGAACAAGATAAAAGGTGACATTCATTTATTTGACCCTAATCGCCCCACACGCACGGAGGAAAAAGAAAGACAAGATATATCCTATCATGCCCTCGCAAAATCACGATTATGAAAATGGCCGGCTACATAACTATAATTGGATTCTACTACCGACATGTGCTCCATTAGGCACAAGAATAACCCAGGGCTCTGATACCAAGTTTGTCACGACCCAATTTAGGAACATGACCGGCGCCTGGGAGCAAGTGCCCCCAAGTAAGTGTAACGACCCGACCGGTCATTTTGGTCTCTAGCGTGTTGTTCAGTAATTTGAGGCCATGAACAACTTCACTTCAGGTATTATGACTGGTACGCGTGGTCGGAATTGAAATTTTGTAAGTTCAGAGTTGATTTGAAAAGAAAATTCTCATTTCGGAAGCTTTAAGTTGGAAGAATTGACTAAGGTTGGATTTTTGAGTAAACGATCTCGAAATCGGGATTTGAAGGTTCCAACAGGTTTGTATAATAAATTCGAACTTGGGCGTATGTATGGATCGGGTTTTGGATGAACCGGGAGCGTTTCGGCGCCTATCGTGAAAGTTGGCATCTTGAAAGAATTTCATAAATTTGGGTTGAAGTGAATTTCAATGTTATCCATATCCGTTTAGGATTCCGAGTCTGGGAATAGCTCCGTATGGTGATTCTGGTATTGGGAGCGCATACGGAAGTGGATTCGGAGGTCCGTAGATCATTTTGGAGTCATTTGGCTAAGGCTAGAAATTTGAAGGTTTTTGAGAAGTTTGACCGGAAGTGGACTTTTTAATATCGGGGTCGGAATCCGGTTTCGGAAGTTGGAGTAGGTCAGTAATGTCAAATGTGACTTGTGTGCAAAATTTGAGGACAATCGGACGTGATTTGATAGGTTTCGGCATCGATTGTAGAAGCTGAAGTTTCAAAGTTCATTAAGTTTGAGTTTGGGTGCGATTCATGATTTCGATGTTGTTTGATGTGATTTGAGGTCTCGAGCAAGTTTGTGTTATGTTATGAGACTGGTTGGTATGATTGGATGGGGTCCCGGGGGCCTCGGGTGTGTTTCGGGGTGGTTTCGGACCAAAACGGAATGATTTGCTGATGCTGTATCTGGTATCTAGTTCCTTCTTCGCGAATGCGAAGGGAGTCCCGCGCTCGCGAAGAGGAACTTTGAGGTTGCTGGGATTTGGACTTCTTGAACGCGAAGGTTGAGACGCGAACGTGGTGAAGAACTTGAGAAACCTACGCGAATGCCAGTGGGGAGTCGCGAACGCGTAGAAGGAAATGAGGACTGGACCTGAGGATGTTTGGCCTACGCGAACGCGAGGCTGAGTATGCGAACGTGAAGCAGTGAGGGCAGAAAGCTTCGCAAATGTGTCGTGAGGAATACGAACGTGAAGAGGAAATTGGGGGCAGTGTGTCTTTGGCCTTCGCGATCGCGATGGTCTTTCTGCGATCGCGAAGAAGGGCAGACCTGGGCAGTGAAGTTTTATATACGGGATTTGGCCATTTTTCTCCATATTTCATTTTGGTTGGGAAAGTTTTGGAGCTTTTGAAGAGGAGATTTCTTCATCTACTATGAGGTAAGTAATTTCCACACATTGTGAGTTAAATACATGGTTTATATATGGAATTAGACATGGAAATTTGTAAAAATTATGGGGTTTTGGTAGGAAACCTAGAAATTGGTATTCTTGGATTTTGATCACGAAATTGGGCATGAAATGGAGAATAAATTATATATTTGAGTTCGTGGGGTTATGGGTAAAGTTTATCTTCAAAAAATTTTGGAATCCGGCCACGTGGGCCCGAGGGTGATTTTATCAACTTTTCGAACGGAGTTGAAAATTATTATAAAATAATTAATTATGAGTATTAGAGTATATTTTGATTCGGTTGTGACATATTTGACTAGTTTTGGAGCGACGGGCATCAGTTTGTATTGTCGGAGCGATTTTGGAGCCGGTTATGGAATTTCGGAGCAAGGTAAGTCTCATTTCTAACCTTGTAAGAGGGAATTAACCCCATAGGTGAACTAAATTATTATGTGATTCTATTTGTGGGGGCTACGTACGCACGAGGTGACGAGAGTCCGTACGTAGCTACTGAGTATGCCTATGTTCGGTTAGTTTTAGGCTTACATCATTCCTTGTTGCAATTGTTGTTGAATTTATGCTTATTGCTTGCCTTGAAAGAAAGCGAGATTGAGTTAGCGTATTAAACGTTTCGAAAGGAGTTCAAATTGAGGAAAAGTTGGGAACTTAAAGGTTTTCATTTGAACTTCGTATTTGTTTGAAAAGAATTGAGGAACACCATAATTACTTAAGAAATCTAGGTGTAACCGCGTTGCATGTATGTTTCGCGAGCGGGGTAATTTCCTTAAAATACTACAACTGAATTTCCCTTATTTTGAAAAGAATCAAGAAAGAGATATGATTTTAAATCTTAAATTTATATTTGACCGCGTCGCAAGTATGATCCGCGAGCGAAAAAATTCCTTAAATTTATATCTGACCGCGTCGCACGTATGATTCGCGAGCGGGGTATTTTCTTCTACCACTCTTATGGGATCGGGTTGTTCGCTCGGCAGGATTTATGTATCACGCTCTCATGGGAGCGGGACGTTCTCCTCGGCAGGTTAATAGATGCATCTATAGTTCGTGCCGTTCGACCCTCGACAGTGCATAGTTTACTTTTATGTTGGATTGGGCCGTACGCCTCGGCATTTCCTATATATATATTATCCTCATGGAATCGTGTGTAACTTTTGGCAAGAAGCCAGTGTATCTGAGGGTTTTCCCCTGATTTGAATTATGACAACCACCTCTTTGATGAGATCCACTGCATATATA
>AWOL01S0005116.1:211993-227338 GCA_000715115.1 Nicotiana otophora
CATCTATATATATATATATATATATGCTCCGGTTATGGAGGGAACTCGCTAGTTGAGAGCTTGAGCAAATTGTAAAGAGGAAAATTATACCACGTATTTATACTTGTTTGTTTCATATATTTACTCTGTCTCATATTCATTCACTTCTTTACTGTACCTTATATTATTGATGGCCACAGTAAGTGTAGGAGTCGACCTCTCGTAACTACTTCTTCGAGATAAGGCGGGATACTTACTGGGTACCCGTTGATTTACGTACTCATACTACACTTGCTGCACGTTTTGTGCAGGTACATATATGACTAGTGACCTTGTGGGCGCGGAGGCGTGGTTATTACGGAGATTTAGGTGAGCTGCATCTTATGTACGACCCCCAGCCAGCAGAGCCCCTTTAGAGTATTGTATTTTCTTTCCTGTACAAATTTGTATTCTGGACAGTTATTGTATTTTATTTTAAATTCTTAAAAAATACTCATGCACTTGTGACACCGGGTTCTGGGATGATTATGGGATGTTCAGTATTGGAATTAGAAAATATTGTTATTTATTCTGTAAATTCATCTGTCACTAGATAAATTGAAGTAAAATTTACGATTTTAAAATATTAAAATGAGAATTTAATTAATTATTTAGTGATGGCTTGTCTGACAGTGGTGTCCGGCGCCATTACGGCCTTTAACGGATTTTGGGTCATGATAGTAAGCCTCCTCAGTATTTTACAGAAAATTGAATAGAGTTTTCCCTATTTTAGGACTATCCAACAACCATTCTGTCTCATAAAAAATTAACAACCAACCAATATTCACCTAAACCTGTCATAATCTTTATCAACTAACAAAAAATGAGTTTTCACCAATATTACCAACCTTACCAACATTATAACACTAAACTCATCTAAAATAAAATACGGAAAGAAAGTGCAATACTAGTAAATAATCCAATATAACGAATGAATACTCATGACACTAATAAAAACGACTATGGAGCGACTCTAAGAGTTTCAAGAAATAGACTATAACAAATAAATAACAATCTTTTCCCACGTGAATAAATGCGGGGCTCACCAAAAAATATCAACTCGTGTACTCTAAATAACGGAATCCTTGCTTGTGTCTACTTATGTCTCTGTAAAAATAATAGCGGGGAATGAGTCGCTAGCTTAGTGAGTAATACATACTTAACCACAACTATTTTTGAACGGGGACAAGTCAGAAAATATGCCTCTATAATAATAATCAGAAGCTATCATAAAAATAAATTTCCTTCTAAAAACGGTAAATATAATCAGTCTATTCATGTGCTTCATGTAACAAAAATCAATTGAACAAATCGGTAATAAACTCGGTAAACACTGTTTCATAGCAAATCTTTATGTTTGGGAGGTTTCTAAGAAAGGATCATGTAATCTGTATTACTGTGTGGACCCCTTCGTAAAAGGAGTCAAATATAACTGTAGGTCCCTACTCGAGAGAAATCTGTAGCTGTATGCTAGTTCTACCTTCTCACTAGCGAGGTCTATAACTTTAATCGGTAATATGTAAATATAAGGTGAACCAGGTCTAACGAACCCATCGTTAGCTACGGGATCCTTCAGAGTCTCCTTCCATTTATACTTTTCTTTGTAAACAGTAAATATTCATACGAAGCATTTTCAAAATAGTACAGGGCATTTCAATTCTTATCAAATCATGTAATTCCATTTCGGTAACAGTAAAATATGTCTAGTAATAGTGAAAATATTTTAAATAACTGTAAATATCTCACGTAAACTGTTCAGTACCATATCAAGTAAAGGACTTGTCCCACATGCAATTTCAAACATTCGGTAACAAATATTATTTTTAAAATCATGTATAAACTATGCAGGTTATGAAAACACAAGTTGCGGTAAGATTATTATTCACAGTACTCATGTCGAAATACCAAACGTGTCACCTCGAGTAGTCCATAAGACTCATTCAACTACCTATATTATCACAAAATTGGTCTATGTATTAGCTTCGTGAACAATCGACATAACTGGTCTTATCATGACACATCTAATTAATTCCCTCTTCTTCTTTCTTTGTTCCTCGGAAATATAGCTACTAATTCTCTGTTAATCATTTTAGCAGTACCTAAATCAATAGGAACTACCGTTTTCTGCTTATTCTTATTTATTTATTTATTTATTTTGGATTGATACTATGATACTTCTATATACAGAGACAGGAAAAAAGAATTGAGTTGTTTAAAAAGGATTGTATTCCTGTTCCTACGTAGTGCTTTACAAGCACTAGTGGTTCTTCACTAGGCTAGATTGTTTGTTATGAAATTAATAAAATTCTTATTCATCTAATTCAAAATTCATATTTATGCTAAATCAAAAGTAACTTGTCTTTTCTTGTTTCTAATTAACGAAACAACCGTTAAATGGGCTAGATTGAGTAAATTTTATTTACCTTGTTCTTCCCCACTTTATAAATTCCTTCAATGAGAATAGATAGAATCTTCCTTTCTTTTTTCTTCTACTGTATTGAATAGCTAAGCTTGATATGCTTCAATATATAACCCTTCCTTTGTTTATCTTGCAGCAGTGGGTTTCCCCTTCCCTTAATCCCTTTTAATTTGATTAGGATTTCACCCAAATCCCCTTTTCTCTATTGCGTACCCTTTCCCCTTAGCCCTTTTCTTCTTTTTCTTTTTTGCCAGATTTTCATCTCATGGGCTACGACCCTTTTTGTGCATTTCACTTTTTTTTTCTTGTTTTTTTTTTACTTAGTTAGTTTGCTAAATGACTACTATTGCCACGACCCAAAATCCGTTAAAGGTCGTGATGGCGCCGGACACCACTGTCACGCAAGACAATACTAAATAGTTAATTAAATTCTTTTTTTAATATTTTTCAAAATCGTAAATTTTATTTCAATTTATCTAGTAAAAGATAAATTTACAGATTAAGTAACAATATTTTCCAATTTCAATACTGAACATCTCATAATCATCCCAGAACCCGATGTCACAAATGCATGAGCATTTTTTAGGAATTTAAAATAAAATACAATAATTGTCCGGAATATAAATTCGGACAGGAAAGAAAATACAATACTCTGAAGGAGACTCTGTTGGTTGTGGGTCGTACATAATATGCAGCTCACCTAAGTCCCCGTAATAATCGCGCCTCTGCGCCCACAAGGACACTGGTCATATATGTACCTGCACAAAACGTGCAGCAAGTGTAGTATGAGTACATAAATCAACCCGTACCCAGTAAGTTTCCCGCCTAATCTCAAAGAAGTGGTGACGAGGGGTCGACTCAGACACTTACTATGGGCCATAATTAATATACCAATGATATGATGAATTATGGATTTTATGAGGCAACGGTAACCATAATAATATGAGGCAGGTAAATAATTCTCTTGTTAATAAGGTATTTCCAAATTTATTTTCGTCTTTTAACAATTTATATCTCCGGCCAATGAGGCCATATCAATTATCAATTTATCTCAGACCAGGGAGGCAATATCATTATTTATAAATTTCAAGGCAAGCAATACAAGCATGCGCAAATCATGCCGAGGTTGTACGGCCCGATCCAACAAATATTTAATTTGTGCACTACCAGAGGGTCGAATGACGCGAACCATAGATGCATCTATTACCACATTCGCGAATCATACATGCGACGCGATCAAATATAAATTTAAGAAATTACACCGCTCGCGAATCATACCTACAACGCGGTCAAACATAAATTTAACATTAAAATCATATCTTTTTCTTGTTTCTTTTCAAAATAAGGGAAATTCAGCTTGTAACTTTTTAAGAAAATTACCCGCTCGCGAATCATACCTGCGACGCGGTTACACATAGATTTCTTCAACTATTATATTATTCCTCAATTGTTTTCGAAATTACGAAGTTCAAATGAAATCTTTTAAATCTTAAGTTCTTCAATTTCAACTCCTTTCAAAACATTTAATAAGAAGACTCAATCTCGCTCCCTCTCAAGGCAAACAATAAACGCAAATCAATAACAATATCAACAAGGCATGATGTGAGCCTAAAACTACCCGGACGTAGGCATAGCTATAGCTACGTACGGAATCTCATCACCTCGTGCGTACGTAGCCCCCACAAATAGAAGCACACAATAATTTAGTTCACCTATGGGGTTAATTCCTCCTTACAAGGTTAGAAAGGAGACTTATCTCGCTCCGTAGTTCTATAACCGGCTTCCAAGCCCTTCAAGCAACTAGAATCGATGCACAATGTTCCAAAACTAGCCAATAATTATGCAAACCCATTAATATATACTTAAATACTCAATATAATCCAATTTATAATAATTTCTAACCCAGATCGAAAAGTCGATAAAAATCACCCTCGGGCCCACGTGCCCAGATTTCAAATATTTTTGAAGATAAACCTTACCCATAACCTCACGAACTCAAATATATAGTTTATTCTCAATTCCATGCCCAATTTCGTGGTCAAAATCTAAAAATACCAAATTCTAGGTCTTATACCAAAAACCCCACAATTTATACTAATTTCCATGTTTAAATCCTTATACAAACCATGTATTTAACTTATAATAAGTGAGAATCACTTACCTTGGCATTGATGACGAAGAATGAGCTCCAAACGCGCTCCACGACTGACTCTCATGGAGAAAATGAGGTGAAAATGAGCAAAGCCCTCGTTTTTAAAGAACATGCTGCCCAGCCCCGGCGTTCGCACATGCGGTCCAATAGCCACTCCTGCGGCTCCGCATGTGCGGTCCAAATTCCGCTCCTGCGGTCCTACTGCCCAGCCAAGACCTCGCACCTGCGGAAGTTTCTTCGCTTCTGCGAGCTTCGCAGGTGCGACCTGCTATGCGCATCTGCACAAATTTTACGCACCAGCGGTAGTTGCCTCGCACCTGCGCACACGCAGATGCGCTTCTCCAGTCCGCTTCTACCGCTCCCCCAGCTCCAGTCCCTTCTCGCTTCTGCGAGTAGTTCGCCGCACCCGCGATCTCGCACCTGCGGCCAAAGTCACGCAGGTGCGATTACACCAGAAGCATTAAGCTTCAGAAACTCTTAAGTCCAAAAATCGATCCGTTAACCTTTCAGAATTCACCTGAGGCTCTCGGGACCTCAACTAAATATACCAACACATTACGAATTTAGTCAAGCCTTCAAATCACATCAAACAACGTCGAATTAATGAATCGCACCCCATTCCAAGCTTAATGAACTTTGGAATTTCAACTTCTACATTCGATGCCGAAACCTATCAATTCACGTCCGATTGACCTCAAATTTTGCACGCAAGTCATAATTGACATTACGGACATACTCCAACTTTCGAAATCGGAATCCGATCCCGATATCAAAAAGTCTACTCCCGGTCAAACTTCTCAAAATTATCCAAATTTCCAACTTGCGCCAAATGACCCCAAAATGATCTACGGACTTCCAAATCCACTTCCGGACGCTCTCCCAATACCGGAATCACCATACGGGGCAATTTTTAGACTCAAAATCCCAAACGGACATTGATGACATTGAAATGCACTTCAACTCAAATTAATGAAATTCTTCAAAAATGCTAACTTCCGCAATAGGTGCCGAAACGCTCCTGGGGCATCCAAAACCCAATCCGAACATACGCCCAGGTCCGAAATCATCATACGAACCTGCTGGAACCTTCAAATCCCGATTCCGAGGCTTACTCTAAAATCCAATCTTAGTCAATTTTTCCAAGTTAAAGCTTTCGAAATGAGAATTTTCTTTCCGATCCAACTCCGAACTTCCCGAAATTCAATTCCGACTATACGCACAAGTCATAATACTTGAAGTGAAGCTGCTCATGGCCTCCAACCGTCGAACAGCGCACTAAATCTCAAAACGACCGGTCGGGTCGTTACAACTATATCCTTGTTTAAAATTATGGGATATTACAAAAACAGAGCATTGGTAAATGTCGTTAGAAAATTTTATTAGGTATAGAAATTAAGAAAGTCAAAACCAAAGAGAGGAGTTGGTTTACCTGGTTATAGAGGTCGAGAATGATGGCACCTGCGATGGTTGGATGTGGATGGCCATTAGTTGGGATAATAGAAAGCAATTGGGAGACAAAGAAGAAAAAGTAGAAAATAAATGGTACGAATTTCTCTTTCTTATTGGAGTCTATGTAGTTGTATTAGAGTTGGATACCTCAAGCATATCTAAGTTGGAGATTGTTCGTGATTTACAGGGCGGGAGTGGATGAGAGAGGAAATTTTACACGAAAATATTGGAGGAAAAATAAAATAATTGAAACTTAAATTCTGTTATTTTATCTTCCCTCCAATATTTTCATGTAAAATTCCCATAATTATGACTTCCTTAACTACTGAGATAAATTGTTTCTCGCATTAATTCTTGCCAAATATAGTGATGGAATTATGGCCAATTTATCACGATCCAATTTCACCTATAGGTCGTGATGACGCCCAATACTACAGTTAGGCGAGCCAACTAATAAGTTAAACATATATCAATTATTTTCAGAATAATTTTTTAAGTAATTTTATTCTTTTACTAGCAATATTAAAGAAAATAGAAAAGATACTGATTAATTTAAATTCAAGAAAATAATACCAATTCCAAATTCTACCAATGTGTGTGCCAACCTGGTGTCACAAGTATATGAGCATCTAGTAGATTATACAAAACTCCAAATACTGTCTGAAATAAAATAGACAGAATGTAAATACAAGAAGAGACACCGGTAGCTGCAGAACGGCTCAGAAAGGCAGCTCACCACTACACATATGGATAACGTGGGAGTAAGATGATAGGTCCTCCACTAGTACCTGCTTCAGGTCATGCACAAAAAGTGCAGCAAGTGTAGTATGAGTACGTAAACAACGTGTACCTAGTAAGTATCAAGCCTAATCTCGAAGTGGTAGAGACGAGATGGTCGACTTTGATACTCACTAGAGGTCAACAATAATAAACAGAATGAAATAGAATTATTAAAATCGGCATGATTCACAGAGTTAATCAATAATTTAATTCAATTAGCAGAAATAATAAAAATTCTTCAAATGCAAAAATTTCCAATCTATTAATTAAATTCACAAGCTGCAATTAAAAATAGCAAGGTATCGTGTAATTATTATTATTATTAGGCACGATTTCTGTCGAGGTCGTACGGCACGTTCCAGAGTGTCGTGTACACTGCTGAGGGACGTGCGGCGCGATCCATAGATGCATCTATCATGCCGATGCGTTCGGCCCGCTCCACAAGAAAGAAGGACATTTTCTTATGTACCTCCGGAAGGAAAGTATATTTATTATAAGATCAATTCGAGATGATGAATAATTTCTTTTAACAATTAATTAATTTAAACAAAAAATTAAGCATATGAGATTTTCATCTTTAATATTATTCCCTAACAATTCACGATATATATCAAATAATTTGATTAAATAAAGAATATAATTTTTACAAGTAATTCATGATTTGAGTCCTAAACTATCCGGACTTTTCAGCATAAATAGTAGCTACGCACGGACTCTCGTCACCTCGTGCGTACGTAGCCCCCACAATTAGCAACAATTATTAATTTAATCACCTATGAGGTAATTTCCCCCTCACAAGATTAGACAAGAGACTTACCTCAACTTGCTCCGACTTAATCCAATAGTAGGCCTTTTTCTCGATTATCCAACTCTGAATGGCTTGAATCTAGCCAAAATAATTCAATACAATCACTAAAAATTATAGGAATCAATTTTATAACAAAATACTATATTTTTCAATAAAATCCGAAATTAACTCAAAAAGGTCCGTGGGGCCCACATCTCGGAATCCGGCGAAAGTTACGAAATCCGAAAAACTCATTCAATTACGAGTCCAACCATATCAGTTTCACTCAAATCCGACTCCGAATCGATACCGAAATCTCAAAAATTTGTTTCTATGAGATTTCTAAAAAAAATTCAAAATTTCAATCTCGAAACACTAATTAAATGGTGAAAATAATGATATATTCGTGTATATTGACCAAATCCGAGTTAGAATCACTTACTCCAATGTCCTTCCTTTAAAATCTATCAAAAGTCGCCTCTACTCAAGTTCTAATTTGTTAAAAATGGAGAATGGGACGAAGTCCCTTCCTTTATAGTTCTGCTCAAGCAGCCTTCGGAACTGCCTCGGTCATAGCCTCGATCATGGCCTCGATCCTTGGCCTCGATCGAGGCTTCGATCATGGCCCTCGAGCCTGGGCCTCGATTGTGGCTTCGATCATGGCCCTCGAGCCTGGGCCTCGATCGTGACCCTCGAGCCCTACCTTTGATCATGACCCTCGATCGTGGCCTCGATCTTGGGTCTCGATCCTGGGCTCGACCATGACTTCGATTTCAGCCCTGAATTTCCAGCAGAAAGGAAAAATTGCAGCAGTTATTTTAAGTCCAACTTTTGATCCGTTAACCATCTGAAACTTACCCGAGGTCCTCGGGACCTTAACCAAATATACCAATTAAGTCCTAAAACAGCATAGGAACTTATTTGAAACCTCAAATCACATAAAATAACGCTAAAACCAAGAATCATGCTCCAATTCAACCTTAATAAAACTTAAAATTTCCAACTTCTACATTCGATGTCGAAACCTATCAAATCAAGTCCGATTGACCTCAAATTTTGCAAACAAGTCATAAATGACAAAACGGAGCTATAAAAAGTTTTGGAACTGGATTCTGACCTGATATCAAAAAGTCAACTCCCCGGTCAAACTTCCAAACTTAAATTTTTATTTTAGCCATTTCAAGCCTAATTTAACTACGGACTTTCAAATAAAATTTCGAACACGCTCCTAAGTCCAAAATCACCATATGGAGCTATTGGAACCGTCAAATCCCCATTCCGGGGTCGTTTTCTTAAAATATTGACCGAAGTCAAACTTAACATTTTAAGGTCAACTTAAGGAACCAAGTGTTCCGGTTTCAACCCGAACACCACCAAATCCCGAACCAACCATCCCCGCAAGTCATAAATTAATAAAAGCACATACAGAAAGTGTTATTTAAGAGAACAGGGTTCTAAAAGTCAAAATGACCGGTTGGGTCATTACACAATTATTGTAAAAAAATAATTCAAAGTTATACAATAGAACTACGACAAATTTTTGTTGTAAAAGCTTTTTACGAGATAAATATTTTATTTATGGCAAGGGATTATCGACGAATTTTCCCTCGTAATTTAAATAAATTAGATGTGGCCAATAAATTTACGTCAAAAAATAATCAAGACTGCAAGTATTGCAACAAGTATAGTATTTTATTTAAATGTTATAAATATTACAGTCTCTATAATTCCTCCGATTCTTCTTTTCAAGGATATAAAATAATTTTCGGGACACTTTGAACTTGATCTTGAATCTATATGGTTATCACGAATGATAAACTTGAATTCAGTGGACAGATAATTTGCATTCGCACTCCTTGAATCTTAATTTATTCTCATTTTGTAATCGCGAGCTTGATTTCTTAAGTGTCTTGTCTAGTATCCCTTCTTGCATTTTTATTAAGTACTTTTTTATTTTTCTTTCTTTCTTTTTCTTTGGTTTATTCTTTCAAAATTTTCAAGGTCATATTAAAATTACTTTTCTTATTCTGTCACCGTAAAATTTTATATAATTAAATTAAATGTGTATATAAAACTAGTAACATCAGAGGATGTAGCATATAGTCAATGAATTTTGACTCATCCCAACTTTTTTGACACAAAGTATAGATATATGTAAATAATAATACATCATTATCTAAACAAATTAATTTTGAACCTATAATTTCAAAAAACAATAATAATAATGAATTCAACGGCAAGAATTTAAAGTTTAAAGCTATAAAATTATATCCAAGAAATACCTCTTCATAATAATGCATCAATCTTCTCGAAATCCTAAATTCACCCTAGTCCTAACAATATCTAATGTAAATATAAAAAGAACATATTAAACGAAGTTATAATTTTGTCCAATTTGACACATTATTTTAAATCGGTAAAAACAATGAGAGACAAATATATACCACTTTATTTTTTCAAAAAAAGAAAAACTTACGTTCGCTTTCTCAATAGAAGAAAATCATCTTGTAGTATTTAAGTTTAAGTAAAACGAAACTAAATTAAAAATGTATACTAATTTTGAAATCTAGATTCAAATTTACGACATAAATTTTTTATAAGGTGTAACGACCCGACCAATCGTTTTGCTTTCTAGAATCCCTTTCCCTAAATAAGACTTTTCGTACTTGCTTTTTCTGATTTATGATTGCGGGGATGGTTGGTTCAGGATTTAGAAGAGTTTGGGTTAAAATCGGAACACTTAGTTCCTTAAGGTTGGCTTGAAAGGCCAAGTTTGACTTTGGTCAATATTTTTAGTAAACGACCTCGGAATCGGGATTTGACGGTTCCAATAGGTTCGTATGATGATTTTGGACTTGGGCGTATGTTCGGATCGGTTTTGGGTGACCTGGGAGCATTTTGGCGCCTAATAGTCAAAGTTGGTTCTTGAAGGTTTTTGAAGTTCTTTAAATTTGGTTTGGAGTAGGTTTTGGTGATACCAAGGTTCGAATGAAATTTCGAGACCGAGTATAGTTCTGTAATATCATTTAAGACTTTCACGTAAAATTTTGGTGTCAATCCGAGTAGTCTAAGTATGATTCGACGCGTTCGGAGCGATTTAGATACTTGAAGTTCAAAGTTTGATTCAATTTGGTTTTGGGGTGTGATTCTTAATTTTGCTATTGTTTTACGTGTTTCGAGAGTTCGAAAAAGTCCGTATTATGTTTATAAACTTTTTAGAGTAGTTGGACGGGGTACCGAGGGGCTCAGGTGCATTTTGGACCGCCCGGAGTTGAGTTGAAACACACCAGATTTCTGCTTCTGGTTTCCTTCTTCGCGAACGCGATCAGACCCTCGCATTCCCGATGAAGGATTTGGGGTACTGTGGGCTAGGGAGCTTTTTCCCTTCACGTTCGCGTGCGCAGGACCGCGTTCGCGGAGGTCTGGGTCCTCTAGTCTCGCGTTCGCGTGACCTGGCCCGCATTCGCGTAGAAGAGGCTGAGATGGGTGGCCGTTGTTCGTTCTTCGCATTCACGTAGGGTAGGCCAAGCGAGCCTCCGCGTTCGCGTTGCTCCTGTCGCGTTCGCGATGGGTAAATTTTCCTTGGCCTCGGCTGTTTGCCTTCGCGATCGTGTGGCCTCTTCCGCGATCGTGAAGAAGATAGACCTGGGCAAAAACTTTTTTAAAAAGGGACTTAGGCTACTTTTAGCTCATTTCTTCCATTGTTGGGCGATTCTTGGAGCTCTTAGAGAGAGGATTTTACTTAACACTTTGAGATAAGTAATTTCTACATAATGTCAGTTAAATACATAGTTTATGGGTAGATAATAACATGTAAATTAGTGAAAATTGTGGGTTTAAGTAAAAACCTAGGTTTTTGATAAAACTGAGATTTAACCACGAAATTCGTTATGGAATTTGATAAAAATCACGTATTTATGTTTATAAGGTTATGAGTAATAACTTTCTTTAAAAGTTTCCGGAATCCGGCCAAGTGGGCTCGGGGGTGAATTTTAGGAATCTTGCAATTTAGGTTGGGTAATCACTTAAATGGTGGAATTATGAACTTTTGAGCATGGAATGATTAGTTTATGTAATGTTTGACTTGCTTCGAGCCGTTTGGCGTCAAGTTTGGAGGTTTGAGCGCGTTCTTGAATTGGGAAGTAGGCATTGAGACGAGGTAAGTCTACTTTCTAACCTTGTAAGAGGGAATTAACCCCATAGATGAATTAAATAAATGTTTGTACCTAATTGTGGGGGCTACTATCACGACCCAAAATTTTCCACCGACGGGACCGTGATGGCGCCTAACATTTCACTTGCTAGGCAAGCCAACGTTAGAGAATCATTAAACCAATTCCTTATTTCCATTCGGTAAATAACAATAATTAACTAAGGGAAATATAATAAGTGCGGAATATTATAAAACTGTATTAATTACTACCACCCGGATCTGGAGTCACAATTCACGAGCATTCTAGAATTTATTACAAGTAATAGTCTGAAATAAATACAACTGTCTGAATGAAAGAAAACAGTAGGATATAGAAGATAGACAGGGACTTCAAGGTCTTTGAACGCCGACAGATCTATCTTGAGTCTCCGGATAGCGGACCAATAGCGAAATCTCGATCAACCTGAGCCGGTACCAAAATCTACTTAGAAAGTGCAGAGTGCAGCATCAGTACAACCGACCCCATGTATTGGTAAGTATCGAGCCTAACCTCGGCGAAGTAGTGATGAGGCTAGGACAAGACACCCACATATAACCTGAACAGTATAATCATGCTAGTGGAAACAACAGTAAATAAAGAAATAACGCAGAAATAATGGGAAGGTGCATACAGTAGGGAAATACAATATAAAAAGTGAGAATAATAAAAAGACAGAATTAAACCGAAAATCCTTAAACGAATTGAGCAAATAAAACAGCAAAGGAAAACTGCATGGCATCACCCTTCGTGATTTTACTCTAAACCTCACCAAATAAATAAATAGAACGGCACGACATCACTCTCCGTGCTTTTACTCTCAACCTCACCAAATAAATAAATAGAACGGCACGGCATCACCCTTCGTGCATTAAACCTCTCATAATATACACGGCATCATCCTTCGTGCTTTACACTCTTCCTCACAATATAAATAATGCATGCACGACATCACCCTTCGTGCTTTACACTCCTCCTCACAAAGCACAGAATCAATAACAACGGATAGATAGGAGTATCACAAGAAAACCAGTAATTTACCCATAATCAATAGCACAATGTAACCTCAACCTTGAATCAATATTCGAAAGTTACCAAATCTCAGTGAAACTAGATATAAGTCACCCAACATTTTAAATAACCCGCTATGCATGGATAGTAGAATTTAAGGCTACAAAATAGATAAGAATAGAATTTCACTCGCATGCTATGACTCGACAACAATGCATAGATGCCCGTTACCTCACCTATACATCGTATTTAACAACCAAATACGTAGAAAATAAACACATAATACATATTCCCTCAAGCCAAAGTTAGACACGACACTTACAGTGCTCCGAAGGCCACTTAATTCTCAATCACAGTTTTTCCTTTGGAATTCACCTCCAAACCACTTGTATCTATTCAAAAATGACTCAATAATATCAAATATTACTAAAGGAATCAATTATATTTAATAATTTAAATTTCCCAAATTTTCCTACAAAAAGTCAAAAATTCGACCCCGGACCCGCTTGGTCAAAATTCGAGGTTCGAACCAAAATCCTTTTACCCATTCACTCCCGAGTCCGAATATATAATTAGTTTTAGAATCCGACCTCAAATTGAGGTCTAAATCCCCAAATTCCCGAAATCCCTAGTTTCTACCCTAACCCCTAATTCTACCATGAAAACTCTAGATTTTTGATTGATAATTCAAGAAATATAATGGGTATTTGAAAGAAAATGGTTTAGAATCACTTACCAATACTTTAGGGAAGAAATGACTCTTGAAATATCGCCTCACACCGTTTGGTTTTTGAGAAAAATGAATTTTTGCCTAAATCTCGTGTTTGATTCTGTTTTATGCACTGGGTGGCAGTGTTCATCGCGATCGCGTGAACACTGTCGCGTTCGCGAAGAGAAGCCTCCTAAGGACTTACGTGATCGTGGGAGGCTTTACGCG
Source organism: Nicotiana otophora (assembly GCA_000715115.1). Taxonomy (NCBI): domain Eukaryota; kingdom Viridiplantae; phylum Streptophyta; class Magnoliopsida; order Solanales; family Solanaceae; genus Nicotiana; species Nicotiana otophora. The sequence continues at coordinate 225,737 of AWOL01S0005116.1, forward strand.
TTCGCGGAGGCTTAGCATGCCTTACCTTCGCGTTCGCGTGAAATGGCTCGCGTTCGCGTAGAGCTTACCCAGGTCCCCTGCCCAGCATAGCTAGAGCCACGCGTTCGCGCTCGACCTATCGTGTTCGCGTAGAGAAACTCGCCCCAATGCTCAGCGTTCGCGTAGAGTAAATCCTCCCCCAGCCCAGTTTCCCCTTCGCGATCGCGAGAGTGACTACGCGATCGCGAGAGTGACTACGCGATCGCGAGAGTGACTACGCGATCGCGAGAGTGACTACGCGATCGCGAGGCACAGTATTGAAGACATCAGATACAACAAAATTTCCAGATTTTTCTAAGTTCAAAGCATCTCGTGGCTCATCTAAAACTCACCCGAGCCCTCGGGGCTATAAACCAAACATGCACACCAGTCTAAAAATATCATACGAACTTGATCGCACGATCAAATCGCCAAAATAACACCTAGAATTACAAATTTAGCACAAAATCAAATGCAATTCTCAAGAACACTTTAAAATTTCTATTTTCTCAACTGGACGTCCGAATCACGTCAAATCAACTCCGTTACTCACCAAATTTTACCGACAAGTCTTAAATATCATAATGAACCTGTACCAGGATCCAGAACCAAAATACTGACCCGGTACTCACAATGCCAAACATCAATCAATTCTTAAAAATAATTAATTTTTAGACTTTTAATTTTCATCAAAAATTCATAACTCAAACTAGGGACCTCCGAATTCGATTTCGGGCATACGCCCAGGTCCCATAATTCGATACAGACCCACCGGGACCGTCAAAATATGGATCCGAGCCTGTTTACCAAAAATATTGACCGAAGTCAACTAAAATCAACTTTTAAGGCAAAATTCTTATTTTTATTAGTTTTCAACAAAAGTTTTTCGGAAACATGCCCTGACCGCTCATGTAAATCGAGGAGGGTAAAAATGAGATTTTTAAGGCTTAAGAGAGCAGATTCGAGTTCTAAAATATAAGATGAACTTTTGGGTCATCATATTCTCCACCTCTAAAAAAACCGTTTGTCCTCGAACGGACATAGAAAAGTACCTAGGCTGGTGAAAAGGTGGGGATATCTACTCCGCATATCAGACTCGGACTCCCAAGTAACTGTCTCAATAGGCTGACCTCTCCACTGCACTCGAACTGAAGGGTAACTCTTTGATCTCAACTGGCGAACTTGTCGGGCTAAAATAGCCACCGGCTCCTCCTCGTAAGTTAAATCCTTGTCCAACTGGACAGAGCTGAAATCTAACATATGGAACGGATCACCGTGATACTTTCAAAGCATGGACACATGGAATACCAGATGAACAACTGCTAAACTAGGTGGCAATGCAAGCCTATAAGCCATCTCTCCCACTCACTCCAGAATCTCAAAAGGTACGATATACCTAGGGCTCAACTTGCCCTTCTTTCCGAACCTCATTACACCCTTCATGGGTAATACCCGAAGTAACACTCTCTCTCCGACCATGAATGCAACATCACGAACTCTACGGTCGGCATAACTCTTCTGCCTGGACTGAGCTGTGCGGAGTCGATACTGAATAATCTTGACCTTATCCAAGACATCCTGTAC
>AWOL01S0005116.1:250038-273097 GCA_000715115.1 Nicotiana otophora
AACTTAATTCAATTCAAGCATTTTAATTTGCATATGAATGTTTATATGCGAGCAGAAAGTTTTATACTTCGTATTTCTTCAATATTTGATGATGTTTGTTCCTTATAAGAATATTCATAAGTAAACTATTTTCATTAAAAAAATCGTTCTGATAAATTACAATAGTTACTACTTACAAATACCAAATACTATTTCTTCTAATATTGAATTATACTTTAAAATCCTCTAAATATTTAGATCTTTGTAAAAGAATTTAATGTATTTTATATGCGCTAACATTTGTCTAAGAAATGGTATGATTAAAAGATGGCATTTCTTCTTAATCGTTAATATTTTTTTCTAGAATGGAAGTACTATCATTTATCATCTATTAGCGATAATAAAGAAGCATAATATAGATTAAATATTAAAGAGACTATATCTCTCCCATACCTCCATGAAACCTCAAAAGATCTCACTACTCCAATATTGTCATAACAAAATAATACATCTATCCGTGAAACTTGAAAGTTCCAATTTTCAAACTTTTTCTCAATACAAATACCCAAGTTTTCCTTTTTCTTCTTCATCCCAGACAACATGTTTTTTTTCCATACTAAAATCAACGTTTGAATACATTTCAAAATGGTATTTAGTTACTTATTAAAAAGATACAACTTCTTGAAAATACACTTCAAATCAAATTAATTTCTTCTTCTTAATAAACAACAACAACAATAACCCAGTATAATCCCACTAGTGGGGTCTGGGGAGGGTAGTGTGTATGCAGACCTTACCTCTACCCTGGGGTAGAGAGGCTGTTTCCAATAGACCATCGGCATCCTTCCCTCCAAGAACTCCCCACCTTGCTCTTGGGGTGACTCGAACTCACAACCTCTTGGTTGGAAGTGGAGGGTGCTTACCATCAGAGCAACCCACCTTGTCAAAATTATTTCTTCTTCTTAATAAATATTAATTAATACTTATATTTTTTATAAGTAGGTAGTTAAATTTTTAAGAACATTTAAGTAATTTAACTGTTTAGGTTAGGGCTTCCCCTTTTTATAAACAACTGAGCAAAATTATATATTTATGTGTCAATTGTATCTCATCAACAAATAAGGATTACGTCGCATAAAACCTATTGATTATTCATCCTCATACCAGGAACATATACTGGTTTCCCATCATTTCTTCCATTATATTATAGGATATCCATCTTCTAATTAAGAAGAAGAAATTACCTATTTTTCCATGGCGTCACATTTTACCACTGAAGTCTTATCCTATGTATATCCATTCAACAATAATGGCACAATATAAATTTTAATTCAGATCTCAACATACCGACTTTATACTTTTAAAAGACTAAACTATTCCTTCAAACATATTAATGTATTTTTTAAAAAAACATATAACTTTGTCTAATATTTAAAACTTTGAATTCATCCAAAATTTTAAATGGATGATTTAATTTCTTATGATGGTGATGCTAAGTATTGTTTTTCTTCTTATATTAAAGAAGTCACAATATAGATTTTCAGTGATATAAGACGTCATGAAGTTGAAAATAGACTTCATTCAGCCTCTCGTTCGTACTGAGTTATTATGCCTGCAACTTCAAGCATATTATTATAGTAAAGAATACCTGATGGAAAGATATTATACTCGCAACTTCAAGCATACAATAGTAAAGAAGCATACCTTGTAGAAAGATCATAGCATGCTCTTAGGTTGGAATGTGACTTGAATTTGCAGCACCAAAGGAAAGGAAAAATAATTCTTCTTCTAGCAAATCGAATAAACTTTCGCCAAGAATGTTAGTGAAACAAATATAACGTGAGTTTTTCAAGTTTACATAAAAAAAATCCCTGATATAACTATCTCTATTTGTTGAATTTGAAAAAGAAATTGATCAAATTAAAGTACGCAGTAAGATTCCTTCCTTAAAATTGGAGAATGAGACAAAACGGATAGTAAAACCATTTATGATCTTTAATAATTGTACCTACACATTTGTGGATATCAAAAAATATGAAACACTTTAATTAATTAGTTTAATTTTCTGTTTTCCGTACTAAATTTTTAGTATGAAGGGGCGGCTTAGAGCGAATAGTTGTGACTGAAGGAGCAAGAGGCTTGAAATGATTGTGGCTATTTGGAGGCATAAGCCTTCCGAAATGGTCCGAAATGGTTATGTATACTGTTATTTTGTATTTCTTATTCCATGTTCTTTTATATCCTAAATTATTATCTTAATTTTTTTTTTCTTGCAGTTTTTCTATTGGTCATTGTAGTCGTGACCTCATCTTAAACAAAGGGCTAAAGATGGTGATTTAGATGTTACTAACAATTATATGTATTTGGGACCTTTTCCAATTAGTATATATCTTAGTATATATCTTTTATTTTCCTATTGTGTTTTTTATATGTATTTGGGACCTTTTCCCACTATAAATGCTAAATATTATATCAAATGTTATTTCTCTTTCCTATTTTTGTTTCTTGTTTACATTGATTATAGTTGAAAATATTGTGCTTTTGATCTTCGTTTGAGGCTTTTTCTGTTAGTTTATGGAGTTTATTTGCCCCTTCAATTTTTTGGTTTATAATTGTTCGTATTTATTGACTTTAAGTTTGTTGGTTTTCGCAAGTCGGTTTGTAATGACCCAACCGGTAATTTTAACTTTTAGAATCCAGTTCCCCTAAATAAAACTTCGTGTATGTGCTTTTATTAATTTATGACTTGCGGGGATGGTTGGTTCGAGTTTTGGGAGTGTTCGGATTGAAATCGGAACACATGGTTTCTTAAGTTGGCCTTAGAATGCTAAGTTTGACTTCGGTCAATATTTTGAAAAAACGATCCCCGGAATCGGGATTTGACGGATCCAATAGCTCTGTGTGGTGATTTTGGACTTAGGAGCGTGTTTGGAATTTTATTTGGAAGTCCGTAGTTAAATTAGGCTTGAAATGGCTAAAACAAGAATTTAAGTTTGGAAGTTTGACCGGGGTGTTGACTTTTTGATATCGGAGTCGGAATCCAGTTTCGAAAATTTTTATAGCTCCGTTATATCATTTATGAGAGGTCAATCGGACTTGATTTGATAGGTTTCTGTACCGAATGTAGAAGTTGGAAATCTTAAGTTTCATTAAGCTTGAATTGGAGGATGATTCGTGGTTTAGCGTTGTTTGGCGTGATTTGAGGGTTCGACTAAGTTTGTATGATGTTTTAGGACTTGCTGGTATATTTGGTTGAGGTCCCGAGGGCCTCGAGTGAGTTTCGGATGGTTAACGGATCAAAAGTTGGACTTAAAACAGCTGCTACAATTTTTCCTTTCTGCTGAAAATTCGGGGCTGAAATCGAAGTTATGGTCGAGCCCAGGATCGAGACCCAAGATCGAGGCCACGATCGAGGGTCATGATCGAAGGCCCACAATCGAGGGTCATGATCGAAGGCTTACGATCGAGGGTCATGATCAAAGACCCACGATCGAGGGTCATGATCTAAGGCCCATGCTCGAGGGTCATGATCGAAGGCAGGGCTCGAGAATCACGATCGAAGGCCCAGGCTCGAGGGCCATGATCGAAGCCACGATCGAGGCCGGGGATCGAGGCAATGACCAAGGCAGGACCGAAGGCTGCCTGGGCAGAACTATAAAGGAGGGGACTTCGTCCCATTCTCTATTTTTGACAAATTGGAGCTTGAGTAGAGGTGACTTTTGATAGATTTTCAAGGAAAGATATTGGGGTAGGTGATTCTAACTCGGATTTGGTCAATATACACGAATATATTATTGTTTTCACCATTTAATTAATGTTTTGAGATTGAAATTTTGGAAATTTTTTAGAAATCTCATAGAAACAAATATTTGAGATTTCGGTATCGATTCGGAGTCGGATTTGAGTGAAACTGGTATGGTTGGACTCGTAATTGAATGAGTTGTAGGATTTCGTAACTTTTGCTAGATTTCGAGATGTGGGCCCCATGAACGAATTTTTAATTAATTTCAAATTTTATTAAAAAATGTAGTATTTTTATGAAATTGTTTCCTATAATATTTTTTTGGAAACAGCCTCTCTACCCCAGGGTAGGGGTAAGGTCTGCGTACACACTACCCTCCCCAGACCCCACTAGTGGGATTATACTGGGTTGTTGTTGTTTGTTTGTTTGTTTCCTATAATTTTTACTGATTGTATCGAATTATTTTGGCTAGATTCAAGCCAGACAGAGTTGGATAATTGTGGAAAAGGCCTTCTAGTGGATTAAATTGGAGCAACTTAAGGTAAGTCTCTTGTCTAATCTTGTGAGGGAGAAATTACCTCATAGGTGATTAAATTAATAATTGTTGTTAATTGTGGGGGCTACGTACGCACGAGATGACGAGAGTCCGTGCGTAGCTACTATTTATGCTAAAAGTCTCAGTAGTTTAGGACTCAAATCATGAATTACTTGTGTAAATTGTACTCTCTGTTTAATTAAAATTATTTGATATATATATATATATATATATTGTTAATTGTCAGGAAAAAATATCAAAAGATGAAAATCTCATATGATTAATTTTCTGTTTAAATTAATTAATTGTTAAAAGAATTTGTTCATCCTCTCGAATTGATCTTATAATAAATATACTCTCCTACCGGAGGTACATAAGAAAATGTCCTCCTTTCTTGTGGAGCGGGCTAGATGCATCTATGGATCGCGTCGCACGTCCCTCGGCAATGTACACGACACTCTGGAACGAGCTGTACGACCTCGGCAGAAATCGTGCCTAATAATGATAATAATTACACGATACCTTGCTATTTTAATTATAGCTTGTGGATTTAATTAATAGATTGGAAATTATTGCATTTGAAGGATTTTTTTTATTTCTGCTAATTGACTAAAATTATTGTTAACTCTGTGAATCATGTTGATTTAAATTATTTTATTTGATTTGATTTATTATTATTGACCCTTAGTGAGTGTCAAAGTCGTCCATTTCGTTTCTACCTCTTCGAGATTAGGCTTGATACTTACTGGGTACACGTTATTTACGTACTCATACTACACTTGCTACACTTTTTGTGCAGGACCTGAGACATGTGCTATAGTTGGACCTATCAGCGCGCACCCACGATATCCAGAGGCTTAGTGGTGAGTTGCCCTTCTGAGTCATTCTGCAGCAACCATTGCCTCTTCCTCGAGACTTTATCTTGTCTATTTTATTTCAGACAGTACTTGAAATTTTTGTATAATCTACTAGATGCTCATACACTTGTGATACTAGGTCTTGGCATACACTAGTAGAATTTTTGGAATTAATTATGTTCCTGTATTTTTTTTTCTACTTTACCAGATATTTTTATATTGTCTTAATTCTTGCAAGTTATAAGAGTTGAATATGTGTTTAAATCTGTCACGGCCCAATTTCCCCTCTGGGTGACGTCGTTACGGTACCTAGTCTCTATAACTAGGTAAGCCTAACATTTTATGGAATAATGCAATAAAAATATAAATTTAACCAACTATTCAAAAGTACATAACAAATCCCAAACCCCGGAACATTGTGAATCACAAACTACAGAAGGAAAAATCTGGTGTCTCTATACATCAGAGTCTAACAAGGAAACATACAGAAGATAATAGACATGAGAAAGAGTAGAAGGGGACTTCGAGGTCTGCGGACGCGGCAGATATACCTTAAAGTCTCCAAAGCTGTCCCGGCTCACTGATAGTGCGGCTGATAAGGTGCACCTGGATCTGTACACGAAAAACATGGGCAGAGAGTAGCATGAGTACACTACAATCGGTACCCAGTAAGTGCCAAGCCTAACCTCGATCGAGTAGTGACGAGGTCAGGTCCGAGCCTACTGGTAAATATATATAATAAAATAATACAGAGTGTAATACCTCAATAAAATAAAGGCTGAAATTTAACAACAATGAAATCATATAAGGAAACAGCTCAGTACACAGAAACACAACAGGGGATCTCCCAAGATACCGTCTCGTAGTCCCAAACGTAAATGAGCAGGGGGATCTCCCAGAATACCGTCCCGTAGTCCCAAAGTAAATATGCAAGACAGGAGAATATCATTCTGTAGTCCCAAAATAAATATGCAATACAGTGGGATCTCTCGGAATATCGTTCTGTAGTACCAAAGTAAATATGTAGTACAGGGGGATCTCCCGGAATACCGTTCCGTAGTCCAAAAGTAAACATGCAGCGCGAATGATAGAAATACAACTACATCATCAAAGTCTTACAATTTGGACTAAGTACCAGTCAGGGAAGAAGCAAGAAATTCACTAAGCATGCTGCACATAATTCACATAAACAATTAACACACATAGACATGTTGTATTAGATTGAACATGATAGCTACACATATTGGAATAACTCAATTAAGAATGAAAATAGCTTAGTACTCATTAAAATGGTATAACTCAAAATAACAGGAAAACATGTTGCTGCTTAGTAAGAAAATTCGGGTTTTACCACAACTAGCCCGTTTACGTACTCGTCACCTCACGTACACAGCGCTCATATATCGCAATAGTTTCAAATCTTAAGGGTATTTTCCCCACACAAAGTTAGGCAAGCCACTTACCTTGAGTCAAGCTCAATTAATCGGTCACAATGCCTTTCACACGAATATCCGGCTTCGAATGGCCCAAATCTAGCCAAAAGTAATTACATATCATAAATACAACAATAATAAACTCATCTAATTAACGAAATCAACATTTTAACAAAAATTCCGAAATTAACTCAAAATCGCCCGTGGGGCTCACTTCTCGAAATCGGGTAAAAGTCATACAATACGGAAGCCCGTTCACTCACGAGTCTAACCATATCAAATTTACTAAAATCCAACACCAAATGGTCCTCCAAATCCACAAATCAAACTTCTAAATCCCTAACCTACAATTCTCAATTACCACCTTAAATACACATTAATTAGGTGCAAAATTACATGGGGAAGCAAGAATATTGATCAAAAATAAGCACAAGGGACTTACCTCAAGAAATTCCTCAAAAGGCTCTCAAGAAATCGCCAAACCCGAGCTCCAAATGTTAAACATGAGCAAAAATCGCGAACACTTGCATTTAAGTGTTCTGTCCAGAAATCTCGCACCTGCGGAATTTCCATCGCATGTGCGAAAATGATTTAAGGGGATTGGGTCCGTATCTGCGAGCAATGGGCTGCACCTGTGTGCCCGCTCCTGCGAACTTTTTCTGCTTCTGTGATCCCTCACGCCCTGGCCCCTTCCACTTCTGCGCTTCATCTTCTGCATCTGCGGATGCGCAGATGCAGTTATACCTCCGCACCTACGACCTCTGGCCTTTTCCTACCAAACCGCACCTGCGTCCCTGTGCTCGCTTCTGTGAGGCCGCAGGTGCGAAAACACCAGGAACTTCAAAATTCTTCTAAGTCCAAGCTTTCACCCGTTAAGCACCTGAAACTCACCCGAGGCCCCCGGGACCTGGACCAAATACACAAACCAATCATAAAATACCATACGAACTAAGTCGATCCCTCAAATCATATCAACTAACGCTAAAATCACAAATCATCCTCTGATTCAAACTTAAAGAACTTGAAATTTCCAAATTCGACAACCGACGCCGAAACCAACCAACCCACGTCTGATTGACCCCAAATTTTGCACATAAGTCATATTCAACATTACGGACCTATTCCAACTTCCGGAATCGGAATCGAAATCCGACCCCGATATCAAAAATTCCACTACCGGTCCAAAACTCTAAAAATTTGATTCTCGACAATTCAAGCCTAAATAAGCTACAGACATCTAAAACATAATTCGGACATGCCCCTAAGTTCAAAATCACCTAGCGGAGCTAACGGAACCGACGGAACTCCATTCTGGAGTCGTCTTCACACAGTTTCGACTACAGTCCAAATCCTAAGGCTTAAGCTATCATTTAGGGACTAAGTGTCCCAAAACACTCCGAAACTCAAAACCAATCATCCCGGCAAGTCACAGTAGTAGCAATAGATATGGGGAAAGCAGTTAATAGGGGATTGGGATTCTAACTCTCAAAACGACCGGCCGGGTCGTTACATCCCCCCCCCTCTTAAAACAATCATTCGTCCTTGAACGAGCATAGAGACATACCTGAAGTGGTGAAAAGATGAGGATAATGGCTGCACATATCCTGCTCGGTCTCCCAAGTCGCCTCCTTGACCGGTTGTGCCCTCCAATGAACCTTCACGGAAGCAATGTTCTTTGATCTTAGCTTTCTGACTTGCTTGTCTAAAATAGCCACTGGCTCCTCAACATAGGATAGATCCTTGTCCAATTGAACTGAGCTGAAATCCAACACATGAGATGGATCGCCGTGATACTTTCGGAGCATAGAAATATGGAATACCGGATGAACTCCTACTAGACTAGGAGGCAAGGCAAGCTCATAAGCAACCTCCCCAACTCTAGGAAACACCTCAAATGGACCAATGAACCTTGGGATCATCTTGCCCTTCTTTCCAAACCTCATAACGCCCTTCATAGGAGAAACACGGAGCAAGACTCGTTCACCAACCATGAATGCAACATCATGAACTTTCCGGTATGCATAACTCTTCTGTCTGGACTGGGCTATGCGAAGTCTATCCTGAATCACCTTAACCTTCTCCAAGGCATCCTGAACCAAGTCTATACCCAATAATTTGGCCTCGCCGGACTCGAACCAACCCACTGGGGACCGACACCGCCTACCGTACAGAGCCTCATACGGTGTCATCTGAATGCTGGACTGATAACTGTTGTTGTAAGCAAACTCCGCAAGTGAAAAGAACTGGTCCCAAGCACCCCCAAAATCTATCACACACGCACGGAGCATATCCTCTAATATCTGAATAGTGCGCTCAGACTGCCCGTCCGTCTAAGGGTGAAATGTTGTGCTCAATTCAACCCGAGTACCCAACTCATGTTGTACAGCTCTCCAGAACCGTGATGTAAACTGCGTACCCCAGTAAAATATAATAGATATTGATACGCCATGAAGCCTGACGATCTCGCGGATGTAGATTCGAGCTAGATGCTCGGAAGAATAGGTAGTCATCACAGGAATGAAATGAGTTGACTTGGTCAGCCTGTCCATAATCACCCAAACTGCATCAAACTTCCGCTGAGTCCGTGGGAGACCAACAATGAAGTCCATAGTGATTCGCTCCCATTTCCACTCCGGAATCTCTATCTTCTGAAGTAACCCACCTGGCCGCTGATGCTCATACTTCACCTGCTGGCAATTTAGACATCTAGACACATACTCTACTATGTCTTTTTTCATCCTCCTCCACTAATAATGTTTCCTCAGGTCCTGATACATCTTCGCGACACCCGGATGAATAGAGTACCGTGAACTGTGAGACTCCTAGAGAATCAACTCACGCAAACCATCCACATTGGGCACATATAGCATGCCCTGCATCCTCAATGCACCATCATCTCCAATAGTGACCTCCTTAGCATCACCGTGCTAGACCGTGTCCTTAAGGACAAGCAGATTGGGGTCATCATACTGATGCTCCCTGATAAGATCATAAAGAGAATACCGAGAGACCACACAAGCCAATACTCGACTCGGCTCAGAAATATCCAATCTCACAAACTGGATGGCTAAGGCCTGAACATCCAATGCCAATGGCCTCTCTGGTGCTGGTAGATATGCTAAACTACCCAAACTCTCTGCCCGGCGACTCAAAGCATCGGCCACCACATTGGCCTTCCCAGGGTGGTACAAAATAGTGATATCATAATCCTTAATGAGCTCCAACCACCTCCGCTGACGTAAGTTAAGATCTTTCTGCTTAAATAGATGCTGCAAACTCCGATGATCGGTGTAAATCTCACAAGGAACACCGTACAAATAATGCCACCATATCTTCAAGGCATAAACAATAGCTGCTAACTCAAGATCGTGGACAGGATAGTTCTTTTCGTGTACCTTCAGTTGTCTGGACGCGTAGGCAATCACCCTACCGTCCTATATCAACACCGCATCGAGACCAATCCGCGATGCATCACAAAATACAGTATAAGACCCCGAACCTGTAGGTAATACCATTACTGAGGTTATAGTTAAAGCTGTCTTGAGCTTCTGAAAACTCTCCTCACATTCCTCTGTCCACCTGAATGGAGCACCCTTCTGGGTCAGCCTGGTCATAGGTGCTGCAATAGATGAGAATCCCTCTACAAAGCGACAGTAATACCCCACCAAACCAAGAAAACTCCGGATCTTTGTAGTTGAGGACGGCCTGGGCCAACTCTGCACTGCTTCAATCTTCTTCGGATCCATCTGGATCCCCTCACTCGATACTATATGACCCAAGAATGCCACTGAGTCTAACCAAAACTCATACTTTAAAATTTTTGCATATAACTTCTTTTCTCTCAAGGTCTGAAGTGCAGTCCTCGGGTGTTGCTCATGATCCTCCCAACTCCGGGAGTATACCAGAATGTCGTCAATAAACACAATAATGAATGAGTCAAAATAAGGTCGGAACACACTGTGCATCAAGTGCATAAAAGTTGTTGGGGCATTGGTCAGTCCAAAAGACATAACAAGAAACTCATAGTGACCATATCTGGTCCTGTTAGCAGTCTTCGGGATATCCGGCTCCCGAATCTTCAACTGATGATAACCTGAACGTAAGTCAATCTCGGAAAATACTCTGGCACCCCGTAACTGATCAAATAAGTCATCAATACGAGGCAATGGATACCTGCTCTTCACTGTGACTTTGTTCAACTGGCGGTAATCAATACACATCCGCATAAAACCATCCTTCTTCTTCACAAATAAGACAGGAGCACCCCAAGGTAACACACTGGGCCGAATGAAGCCTTTATCAAGCAATTCTTGTAACTGCTCCTTCAACTCCTTTAATTCAGGAAGAGCCATACGATATGGAGGAATAGAGATGGGCTGAGTGCCCGGCAACAAATCAATGCCAAAATCAATATCTCTGTCGGGCGGCATGCCCGGAAGATCAGCTGGAAACACATCTAGAAAGTCCCTCACTACTGGAACTGACTCCACTATAGGGGCATCAATACTGACATCTCTCACATAAGCTAGATACGCGTCACACCCCTTCTCAACCATTCGTTGAGCTTTGAGAAATAAAATAACTCTGGTGGGAGTATACTCTAAGATACCTCTCCACTCTAACCGCGATAAACTTGGCATAGCCAGCGTCATGGTTTTAGCGTGACAATCAAGAATAACATGATGGGGTGACAACCAGTCCATCCCCAAAATAATATCAAAGTCCACCATGCTGAGCAATAATAAATCGGCTCTGGTCTCAAAACCACTAAGAGCAATCAAACACGACCAATACACACGGTCCACAGCAAGATAATCTCCCACATGAGTAGATACATAAATAGGGGAACTCAAAGAATCCCGAGATACGCCCAAATACGGGACAAAATAAGAGGACACATAAGAATATGTAGAGCCTGGGTCAAATAATACCGACGCATCTCTATGACAGACTAGAACAATACTTGTAATGACAGAATCAGAAGTAATTGCCTCTGTACGAGCAGGAAGTGCATAATATCTAGCATGCCCTCCCCCTCTAAGGAGACCTCTATCTCCCCGACCTCCACCTCGAGTTGGTTGAGCAGGTGGGGTGGCAGCTGGTGCTATAATCATAGCCTGAGGACTCAGTGGAGCATGATGTGGCTTAAAAGTTTATGGAGGTGCACCTCTCCTAATCCTAGGGCAATCCCTCACCATGTGGCGAGTGTCGCCACACTCAAAATAAGCTCTGGGAGGGCGTGGCTGTTGTGACTGGCTCGGGCCAAGTCTGCTGGACTGGCTGCTAGGAACACCCCCTGCATGAGGCATACTAGATACTGGCGGTGCATAATAAGGCTCATGTGGTCTAGAAGGATCTGGAACACCGCTGGAGGCTGGAAGAGCTGAATGAATGGGGCGGCTCACATAACCCCTACCATGGCGAGCTACTGGGGCACGAGCTCCAGAATAATAACAAGCCTCTCGAGACCTCTTGTCCTCTCTCTCCTCTCTATCCCGGGCAAACATGCCCTTGAATCTCCTGGCAATACCCACAACCTGCTGATAAAAAATATCCATCTCCAATTCCCTGGACATACTACTCCGGATGCTGGGATGGAGACCTCAACAAACCATCGAACCCTCTCTCGAACTGTGAAAACTAAGGACGGTGCAAGTCGGGCCAAATCACTAAAGCGAACTGCATACTCTAACACAGTCATAACACCTTGGCGCAGCTGCTCAACTCCGCACGCCATGAGTCCTTGAGGCTCTGAGGGACATACTCTCTCAAAAATATGTCCGAGAACTGAGTCCACGTAAGTGAAGCTGCCTCAGTCGGACTACTCAACTCATAAGCACGCCACCACTGATAGGATGCTCCTCTAAGTTGGAATGTGGTAAAAGAAACCCTGCTCGTCTCTGCTATGCCCATAGTACGGAGAATACGATGACACTCCTCCAGAAAACCCTGAGCATCATCTGTAGCCAATCCGCTGAAAGTAGGTGGGTGGTACTTCTTGTACCTCTCAAGTCTGAGCTGCTCTACCTCAGAAGTTGTTGCCCTAACCTCGGGCTTAGCTAGACCTACCGGCAGTATTGGTACAATCTCTGGAACCTAGTCGACCTGAACCCGCTGCTCTGGAGTAACAGCGATAAGAGTTTGTGCTCCTCCCTCGGCCTGAGATGTGGCAGGAGCAAGTGGAATCAATCTAGCATGAGCTAAGGTGCTGAACATGCTCAGAAACTGGGCTAGAGACTCCTGGAGGGCTGGTGCAGGAACAAGTATCTCAGGTGTCTGCCCTCCAGCTTGAACTATTGGGGGATCCTCTGTAGCATCTCGTGCGGGTGCTCCGGCTGCACCACGTGGACGTCCTCGGCCTTTACCCGGCCCCGGCCTCTCACTGCTCTAGCAGAGGGGGCGGGTGCCTGGTCATTAGATCCGCTTGTATGTGTCCTCACCATCTGTGAGAGAATAGAATTCAGAAGTTTAGAATCTTTGAAGTCAACAATTTTCACACGACAAGGAATCAAAGTAGTGAAATTTCCTAACAGTTTCATAGTCTCCCGAAGATAACTACATACGTCTCCGTACCGATCCGCGAGACTCTACTAAACCGGTTTATGACTCACGACACCTATGAACCTAGAGCTCTGATACCAACTTGTCACGACCCAATTTCCCCTCCAGGTGATGTCGTGACGGTACCTAGTCTCTACAACTAGGTAAGCCTAATATTTTACGAAATAATGAAATAAAAATATAAATTTAACCAACTATTCAAAAGTACACAACAAATCCCAAATTTCGGAACATCGTGAATCACAAACTACAGAAGGAAAAATCTGGTGTCTCTATACATCAGAGTCTAACAAGGAAAAATACAGAAGATAATGGACATGAGAAAGAGTAGAAGGGGACTCCGAGGTCTGCGGACGTGGCAGATATACCTTGAAGTCTCCAAAACTGTCCCGGCTCATTGATAGTGCGGCTGATAAGGTACACCTGGATCTGCATACGAAAAACATGTGCAGGGAGTAGAATGAGTACACCACAATCGGTACCCAGTAAGTGCCAAGCCTAACCACGGTCGAGTAGTGACGAGGTCAAGTCCGGGCCCTACTGGTAAATATATATAATAAAATAATATAGAGTGTAATGCCGCAATAAAATAAAGGCTAAAATTTAACAACAATGAAATCATAGAAGGTAACAGCTCAGTACACAGAAACACAGCAGGAGATCTTCCAAGATACCGTCTCGTAGTCCCAAACGTAACTTACAATTTGGACTAAGTACAAGTCAGGGAAGAAGCAGGAAATTCACTAAGCATGCTACACATAATTCACGTAAACAATTAAGATACGTAGACATGTTGTATTAGACTGAACATGATAGCTACACATATTAGAATAACTCAATTAAGAATGAAAATAGATTAGTACTCATTAAAATAGTATAACTCACAATAACAGGAAAACATATTGCTGCTCAGTAAGAAAAATCGGGTTTTACCACAACTAGCCCGTGTACGTACTCGTCACCTCACATACACGGCGCTCACATATCACAATAGTTCCAAATCTTAAGGGGATTTTCCCCATACAAAGTTAGATAAGCCACTTACCTCGAGTCACGCTCAATTAATCGGTCACAATACCCTTCCTATGAATATCCGGCTCTGAATGGCCCAAATCTAGCCAAACAAAATTACATATCATAAATACAACAATAATAAACTCATCTAATTAACGAAATCAACACTTTAACGAAAATTTCGAAATTAACTCAAAATTGCTCGTAGGGCCCACTTTTCGAAATCGGGTAAAAGTCATAAAATACAAAATTTTGTTCATTCACGAGTCTAACCATATCAAATTTACTAAAATTCGATACCAAATGGTCTTTCAAATCCACAAATTAAACTTCTAAATCCCTAACCTCCAATTCCTAATTTCCACCTTAAATACACACTAACTAGGTAGAAAAATACATGGAGAAGTAAGATTATTGATCAAAAATAAGCACAAGGGACTTACATCAAGAAACCCCTCAAAAAGCTCTCAAGAAATCGCCATACCCGAGCTCAAAATGTTAAAAATGAGAAAAAATCGCGAACACTTGCATGTAAGTGTTCTGTCCAGAAATCTCACACTTGCGGTCCATAGTCGCACCTGCGACACCGCACTTACGGAATTTCCATCGCAGGTGCGGAAATGACTTAAGGGGATTAGGTCCGCATCTGCGAGCAATAGGCCGCACCTGCGCGCCCGCTCCTGCGGAATTTTTCCGCTTCTGCGATCCCTCACGCCCTGGCCCCTTCCGCTTATGCGCTCCATCTTCCGCATATGTGGATGCGCATATGCGGTTATACCTATACACCTGCGACCTCTGGCCTTTTCCTTCCAAACCGCACCTGCGTCCCTGTGCTCGCTTCTGCGAGGCCGCACCTGCGGACTTCCCACCGCAGGTGCAAAAACACCAGAACCAGCAACTGCAAAATTCTTCTAAGTCCAAGCTTTCACCCGTTAAGCACCCGAAACTCACCCGAGGCCCCCGGGACCTCGATCAAATACACCAACCAATCATAAAATATCATACGAACTAAGTCGAGCCCTCAAATCACATTAACTAACGCTAAAATCACAAATCATCCTCCGATTCAAACTTAAAGAACTTGAAATTTCCAAATTCGACAACCGACGCCGAAACCAACCAACCCACGTCCAATTAATCCCAAATTTTGCACACAAGTCATATTCAATATTACGGACCTATTTCAACTTCCGAAATCGAAATCCGGCCCCGATATCAAAAATCTCACTACCTGTCCAAAACTCCAAAAATTTGATTCTCACCAATTCAAGCCTAAATAAGCTACAGACCTCCAAAACACAATCCGAATACGCCCTTATGTCCAAAATCACCTAACGGAGCTAACGAAACCGACGAAATTTTCCAAGTCGTCTTCATACAGTTCAGACTACGGTCCAAATCCTAAGGCTTAAGCTCTCATTTAGGGATTAAGTATCCCAAAACACTCCGAAACTCAAAACCAATCATCTCGGCAAGTCATAGTAGCAGGAATAGATATGAAAAAAGCAGTTAATAGGGGTTCGGGGCTCTAACTCTCAAAATAACCGGCCGGGTCGTTACAAAACCACTAGTTGGCTTGCTTAGCTGTAGTGTTGGGCACCATCACGACCTATATGTGAAATTGGGTCGTGACATGGTTAGTGTATGAATTTACTGGATTTGGATTGTTTTGTTTTTTGCAGATATTATTAAAGTTGTTTCTCGCGTGAATTTTTCAAGTCTATTATGACAAATGGTAATTATAATTGCATGAGTCACTAGAGTAACTTGCTTCTTCTTTCTCCTCCATTTTTGTTTTCCCTCCTCTCATTTCTTCCTTTGATCTTCAAGTAGTATAGTTTCTGTCTGTAATAAATATAATTCTGAATGATGCATAATTTAAAAGAAAACCCAATTGAATGTTTCCTTGCTGTGAATTTGGTCAAATGTTTTTGTAATTTGGAAAGGAAAAAAAAATTATCTTTCTGTTTTGTTATAAATGCAAGTGGAGAATAATGTATGAAGAATTTAACTATGTTTGTCATGCACTTTTCGACCAATTATACTCCTTTAACAGTTCATTGATAATATAATTTTGATTTTTGTGAAAAACATGATCTATATTTTTGTAATGAAATAATAACTACGAGGTGAAAAAAGAAGTAATGGATATAATTGAAAGAAGAGGGGGAAAGGAAAAGAAGAATCATGTGAGAAAGAAAAAGAGATTCATTCGTCGAAAAGGGAAGTGTATTGGTCTTCTCGTGTTCCTTCATATCTAGCATTTTACTTTTCTTGATGACAATAGTAGCCATTTAAAATTATTAGTAGAGTTTTCAAGAAATTATCATTGATACTCATGGAAACTTAGGATCTTTCTCCCATATTGAGTTTAGTTGTTGACAATGAAATTTTTGTATATGATATATGTATGGAATTTAATTAAAATTTGTGAATACTTTCATATTGTCTATTTAGTTCTTCAATTGATTTTGAATAATGAGTTTTTTTCCATGAATGACATATGTGTATGAACTCTTCAATTGGAGTTTTATTGGTTTCTTAATCCAAAAAGAAATTATGTTTCCTTTTTATCAATTCCTATGTTGTCGACTCATTGTCATTTTATTTTCTTGTTTTAATTATTTTTTAGTAGCGAAAAAGTATACTTAATTCTTATTAAACAAAAATTTATCTCTATTATGACTTGATTTATAAGGTCATTCTAAATTCCCTATTACACCGTGCGCGAAGAACGGACACATTCACTAGTGTATTAATAAAGCCTGTAGTCTAGTAATATCAACGTGAATCTCCACATAATAAATGGGGAAATAATTTCTATTCTCATCTTCCACTTCCCCAATCCCCAATTATAAGTGGAAATAGTTTTAAAGAAGTGAAGTATTTAGTAGTTGCACAAGTTATATCAGCAGTGATAACACGCAATAAGAGCAAAAACCAAAGAGGGAAAAGGGGAAAAATGTAAGAGAAAAAATAGAGAATCTCATCTTACGTTGTTAGTTGTTTGAAACTAGAATGTTTCCCCCAAAATGTTATTTACCTAATTAAAATAGCCCAAACGTCTCTAAATATGAATAATCATCTATCCTCTACCATTATATAATTGATATTTATTACTATTAATAATATATCCATTTGTGGCATCAAACTTTAATTATCAAATACTTTTCATTTAGTACTTGTATAATATTTTTAAGGTAACATGGTACCTCTCTTACATGAATACCTATTTATTTGTTGACATTTTTTGGCCTTTTCATTCTAAAAAACCTCAAAAGTATTCAAATACTATTACTGATACATATAGTTAATATAATTTATGATAGTATTTAATTAGGGATGGAACTTCTCTTCCAATTGAGAAGATTGCATTTGCTCCCCAGCATACTATTTTAGATTTACATCTCCTAACTTTGCTTTAAAATCAAACTCCCCCCTCAACTTTGAACAATAGTCATTTCCCACCCTTTATCGTGCACAATGCCTTTTTTGCCCTTGAATTTTTAATTCCCTCCTCTATATAATATACTTTTTATTTTATGATATTTTTATGGTTTTATCTTTAATTTAAATTACGTTATACCTTATTATAAATAAATTTTATAATATAAATTTAGAAATTAGTTCATTAATGGTAATCAAAATCCAAAAATCTATATCCACAATAGAGAATAAGAGAGAAAGTTAACGGGCAAAGGAGGTAAGAGGATTCAATTGAATCCCCTCGCCAGAAAATTAGACTGCACAAATAGGACAAAAAACAAACTTTTTAGCTCACAAACCTTTTAGCTCACAAACTTAAGAAAATGATATTAAAGTAGCATAGAGATTCAAAAGTTATCTTAGCTCACAACTTCAAATCCGAAATAAATATTTTTAGAAGTGTTTTCAATCCTCTTATATGAATTTCTGGCTCCACCACTAAAAAGGATAACTTAAATAAATAGTTAATATGCATTATATTAAAATAGCAATCATAAGGATGACGGTAAATTTATAATATTTATAAAATGATTATTCTACTTATAATTTTAATGAACTTAAATTATAATTTATAATAGGTATTACATAATTTAAATTATAGTTAAAACCATAAAAAAAATATCATATAATAAAAAAATATTAAATAGAGACAGAAATTGAAAATTCAAGGGCAAAAAAGGTATTGTGTAGGATAAAGGAGGGATAATGATTGTTGTTCAAAGTTGAGTGGAGTTTGATTTTTAACACAAAGTTTGAGGGTGTAAATAATTTTCACCCATATATATATACTCTTCTCTCTCAGCTAAATTTGTTAAAAAATTATTTGGTGGATTCACTTTTTACGGGACTAGCGCGGATAAGTTAACTAGTCCTAAAATATAATTGATGTGCTGGCGGTGGGATAAAAGACAAAATAATTAGAAAAGTGACGTTCCACCAACTTCAATTTTCATAAACTGAAAAAACATGTTTCATGTGCTTCCTTTTGTCCTTTGCATAAATACAAATACCAACTTCATCCAAGTACTATCAAAATTAATTACTGCCATTTGAATCAGAAAACATACAAAACGTTTTCTGTCACTTTCTCCATTCTACCACTGTTCTCACTTGGTAATCGTGGCCAAAAGCAAATTAAGGGGTAAATTATTAAGCACCTTTTTCATCTCTTTTGGATCCATTTCCGCCTCGTTAATTTAGAGATTATTTTGCTTTGCTTTTATAGTCATAGTCATATATGATCATGATGATATTAGAACCCCCACCATTTTAATTTTGAATTAAAACTAGAGTATCAAATAAGTAAATCGCGTCATATTTAAAGTCGTCCAATTTGGTTGAATCAATGACATGGCCACACAAATCCAAAGAAGTGTTGCGTCGTCAAATATCATTTTAGTTGCAGATCATAATCCAATTCGTTTAACTCAGAAACACTGAATTTGTTCATTTGTTTGTTTTGCCTTTTCTTTTGCTTTGATTACTCTATGTAATTAAGTTGCTAAAAAAGAACTGGTAGTACAATAAGGTAAAATATAGTTATGGTAAAAACATAGATCGAGCTAGGCACGAAAAGGTAAAATGTACTACTCACAATTATTAGTTCAACTAAAATCTAAAGAAGATCACATTGTGATCGAGGCACGAAACTCTCTTCAATAAGACTAACAATTGGCCTCATCTTCTTCCCTTTGAAATGTGTCTGCAATTCCTTCATAGCCAATATTCTCAGTTCTTCCACTTTTTTCTCCATTCTTTTATTGTAATTATTTTTTCCTACTCCATTTATCATTCCTTGTATTATTCCAACATAAACCCCATAATTCCTCAAGGTTTCTACTTCTTCATCACTTCCATCTCCTAAAATGGCTCCACAAGCAGCTCCACATGCATGAATCTCTCCTTCTTTCTTCTTGCACACGTATTCCCATAACTTCTCATCTCCATTGCCTGATTCCGTCCATTCTATCTCCCTAAATTGGCCTTCTAGCAATCCCTGTGACCCTACGGCTCGTGTGACTTCAGTAATAACCCTTAAGATCTTGTTCGAGTTCTCTCGGGCCGGGCTCATGGCTTTGGCTAGTAGTTCAATAGCAAAGGCCATGATACCATCTCCCGTGAGAAGCTCGATATTCGGGCCGAACTTGTGGTCGATTGTGGGCTTGTGCCCGGAACTGTGCATGTGTTGGTGGGTGTAAGTAGCAACATGCATGAGATGTATTGCTGATGCTGCAGCCATGGCTTGGACCCTTTCGCCACCTACCAGCTCGCACGCCGCAACGCATAAGACTGATGCTGTGGATTTGGGTGTTGTTGTAAACGTCAAGTAATGCATGGGCTCGAAGACAGATTGAGGTGGCCTAATTGATATGACCTTCTTAAGATGGGCTTCAATTTCAGATTCGATGGAGGCCCGGTAGGATTGATCATGGCCCATTTTAACTACCATTGGCTTGTAACATGATGAATATGAACACCTAACTGAAGTGGGGAGGTTTGCTGAACCATTGATAGAACAAAAGACCCTTGCCATGCTAAATTCTTCAATCTGAAATGTTATTAAAATGGAAAATGAACTCATATCACCTTTAAGTATGGAATCTTGACAAACATAAAAAAGAAGACAAAAACTGAAAATAAGGGTGTACCGTGTACGAGTCTCCTTTTTTATTTTTTGGTTATTTTTCTTGTGATTCACGTTTTTAGAATTTCGCAAAACACCAAAAAGCCACAGGTGTTGTTGTGACTTGTGTCTCTGCCTTTCTATTTCTTCCATTTTAAAATTCTTATTGTAATTTACTTAGTATACTAACTAGCCGAAATAATTAATCTCAGTTGGGTATACTTAATATTAATATGATCGGATGTTCTTTAGACTTTGTAGAAAAGCGCTCTAATTTTGCGTCTTCACTGTGCTTTCTCAAATCTTATAATTTTACAAAATGAAAGGTCATTGGACAAATTAAATGCATGTGGACTAAAATTGTGAGCTTAATGATCCTAGACGTAAGAAAATTCACCTTTATTAAAAGTGGTGCTTAATTTGATTATATGAAAAAATTATAAGTGAAGGCAATAATAATGCAGTGTGTGTCTACATTCTGCGAGCCATATGCGTGTTAGCAATATAATGAATAAAATTGATTTTCGAATGGAGGTAGCACGTGAATAGTGAAGATGAAAAAATAAAATAGACAAGGATTAAACTGTAATTGCAGCTTAATATTCTATAGAACATAGGCTTTAGTTTTAGCTGTCGGCTGCTTCGTTGTACGGATCAATAATTTTTTATTTAGAAGGTCTTTGACGCCAAGACCTAACATGGCAAGAGATAACGAAGAAGAAAGTTAAGGCTATATATACAAGTTTTACATGTTCTTTTTTAAATCAACTTTAAATATAATATATTTTTCGGCTGTAACAATATATTGTCTAATCATCAACTTCTTTTTTCACATGGTAATGACAAGGGAAGAAAACTCTTAGGTCTTATGAATTTTGGTAAGGGAGGACGCTCTGTTTCGCTTTTATATATATATATATATAAAGCGTATCCATTTCTTTTTCAATGCTGCAATCTTTTTGTGTGGAAATATTACAGAGCATTGAGGAAAAAGAATTAGTGATGTTTAGCTATCCATCTGGATAAACTATTTTGTGTAAGTAAATTATTTAACGGGCTGATTTCTTGCGTCGTTTCACAAATTATTAGAGTCATTTCTAATTTGTACTTTCTTTTGTAGTATCTTGTGATTTTGGTGCTGAACGCATAAATAAAGTCGTTTGTGGCATCTCTACGCAGATATCAAATTGATGTACCTAAAGTTATGATTTGTCCATTCTTCTCTTTTTCTTTTTTTTGGTAGAGATTTTCTTTGCTTTGAGTTTCATATTTGGTAGCCAATCATATTCGAGCAGATTGTAAATTTTCAGGAAGGTGGTGATAACCTAACCACTTTGGACATGGTGGCCCCGACCCACTTGAAACTCTGCTAGAATACCAACACAAAAAGAAAATAATAATACTATAAAATAACAAAGGTTTTCAAGGTGTATTTAGATGGGGTTGAGGTTTATAAAGCCAACCTAAGCCTAGAAACATCACTTTCACAATCCCACATGATATTGTTGAAATGTTGTACCAATCATATTGCTATTATATCTTCCCCATGTATTTTATTTCAAAATTTTCTATAATGCAATTTGTTTACCCGAAAAATGGATAGAGTTGAATTTATACGTAGTTTCAAGGATATGTGGCGCAACTTAATACAAATTTTAAGGATAAATAGAAATATAAATATGGATTGCAAAGAATGTGAAATAGATAAGGTTATAAAGAAAATGAATCTTAGGACTCAACAAGTAGAAACAATTTAAGAAGCCTGAAAGAACGATTCTTTACTATGGGAGAATATAGTATTTTTATTATAATGTAAGCCTGGAAAAACTTGCCTTTGCAGAAATGGTAACCATGCCCTTTTATATTAGAGGGACTTTGCTCTAAGCATAATAAAATAAACACTCAGTGGGAGACCCATGATAAATCAGTTTTTCCACAATTTCTGCCAAGATTCTCTCTAGTGGGATTGCAACGGTTTTTGTCTGCTAGCTCGATCTTGCTTAGAGCCCTCGATTTTGGTTTGAGCTCGATTTTGACTCGAGCTCTCGAATTGATTCGGGGTCAATGTTGGTTGGTCTCTGGATTATAAGCATGATAGATTTACTCTGCATCATAGTTCGATTTGGATTCGAGCTCGATAACGATGTCGAACTCGACATGGATCGGGCCATCGGGTTCGAGGTTTGTTTGTTCCATCTTCGGAATCTCACTTCGATCGATCATCGTTCGAACTCGATTGGATGTGCGAAGGCCGAAATCTATTTCGACCGTATACAGATAGTCCCCTCGTTTTTCAGGAAGAATGTGGTGAGAAACGATATGATGTTTTAACAGCTCGATTGGATTACAACCTGACGTCCCCATCGGGCTCGATCATGACACATGTGCTAGCTGTCCCATCGGTTTAATCTTTCAAGGTATTTAATACATGTCAGATAGTGGTCGGCCACCGCTGATACTGAACCGCCATCGCTTAAGCCTATATAACCCTTCATCTTACCTTTTACCACTTTTATATCTTCAATCTTCCAATATTTCCCAAGTCCCTTTTCGTATCTTCTGATTTACCTGCAAGTTTGTGATTTTCTAAAGCCCCTCTTCAATTCTACCAAATCTTTGTCACTCTGTTCTATTCCTCACCTTTGAATTCGAAAATGGCGAAAACATCACAAACCATTCCTCAGAAAGAGAAGGCTTCATCTTCACAGTGTGCCGCCGATGAGACACCGGCAGAGCCACGGCCTGAGGAGTGCGTTCCCGGGGCGTGTGTTCTTACTTCTGATTTTAAGGTCGATAAAGGCTCATCGGTCCCTGGCCGGTGCAAGCCAG
>AWOL01S0005116.1:273647-286422 GCA_000715115.1 Nicotiana otophora
TATTGGCGCTCTGATTCAAGCTCCAACGGTGTTTACGAGTGGTCCTTCAATACCGGGTGTCAAGTTGTTGTTTTCGTCTTGAAGACCGGCCCCGTTGTCGATTGGTGAAGCCATTTGATTGATGGGTAGTCGTGGCTAATCCGAAATTCAAGATATTTTTGGAGACAAGCGCAAAACAAAATGGCGTGTTTTTTCAGATTCGTATCAAATAATTACTGTTATCCTTGGCCCCACGGTGGGCGCCAAACTGTTTACCCGAAAAATGGATAGAGTTGAATTTATACGTAGTTCCAAGGATATGTGGCGCAACTTAATACAAATTGTAAGGATAAATAGAAATATAAATGTGGATTGCAAAGAATGTGAAATAGATAAGGTTGTAAAAAAAATGAATCTTAGGACTCAACAAGTAGAAACAATTTAAGAAGCCTGAAAGAACGATTCTTTACTTTGGGAGAATATAGTATTTTTATTACAATGTAAGCTTGGAAAAACTTGCCTTTGCAGAAATGGTAACCATGCCCTTTTATAGTAGAGGGACTTTGCTCTAAGCATAATAAAATAAACACCCAGTGGGAGACCCATGATAAATCAACTTTTTCACAATTTCTGCCAAGATTCTCTCTAGTGGGATTGCAACGGCTTTTGTCTGTGAGCTCGATCTTGCTTAGAGCCCTCGATTTTGGTTTGAGCTCGATTTTGACTCGAGCTCTCGAATTGATTCGGGGTCAATGTTGGTTGGTCTCTGGATTATAAGCATGATAGATTTACTCTGCATCATAGTTCGATTTGGATTCGAGCTCGATAACGATGTCGAACTCGACATGGATCGGGCCATCGGGTTCGAGGTTTGTTTGTTCCATCTTCGGAATCTCACTTCGATCGATCATCGTTCGAACTCGATTGGATGTGCGAAGGCCGAAATCTATTTCGACCGTATACAGATAGTCCCCTCGTTTTTCAGGAAGAATGTGGTGAGAAACGATATGATGTTTTAACAGCTCGATTGGATTACAACCTGACGTCCCCATCGGGCTCGATCATGACACATGTGCTAGCTGTCCCATCGGTTTAATCTTTCAAGGTATTTAATACATGTCAGATAGTGGTCGGCCACCGCTGATACTGAACCGCCATCGCTTAAGCCTATATAACCCTTCATCTTACCTTTTACCACTTTTATATCTTCAATCTTCCAATATTTCCCAAGTCCCTTTTCGTATCTTCTGATTTACCTGCAAGTTTGTGATTTTCTAAAGCCCCTCTTCAATTCTACCAAATCTTTGTCACTCTGTTCTATTCCTCACCTTTGAATTCGAAAATGGCGAAAACATCACAAACCATTCCTCAGAAAGAGAAGGCTTCATCTTCACAGTGTGCCGCCGATGAGACACCGGCAGAGCCACGGCCTGAGGAGTGCGTTCCCGGGGCGTGTGTTCTTACTTCTGATTTTAAGGTCGATAAAGGCTCATCGGTCCCTGGCCGGTGCAAGCCAGTATCGAGGCACATGTGTTCGATAACCGATAAGCACCTCAAACTGCTAAAGAAGGATTGCAATTGGGTGAAAAAGAAATAATAGTTCCTACTCCTGACGAAGATATCACTTCTTAGGTTTTTGAATGTGTATACTTACCCTTTCACGTTAGGTCCCCTCGATTCCGTTATTTTTGACTTCTGCCATCAATACCAGATAACCCTAGGCCAGGTCCATCCTTCTTTTTGGTGGATCATTATTCTGATCCGATACTTTGTGAGCAAAATCGAGGGGATGTCGTTCACCCTCGACCATCTTATCCGATTATACCGTCCTCGACTTTTTCGAGGAGCGTTAATAAAATTTCAGCATCGGGCTACCAAGGCTCTGTTCTCGAGCACCGACGAGGACAGGGATCGAGGTTGGATGGGCAGGTTCGTTCGAGTGAGGACTTCGGACCTGATTCCAACTGAAAAGATACCCTTTCCCGAGGAGTGGAATATGAAACGTAAGCGTGATCTTGCTATTACTTCTACTTTTGTTCTTTCATTTCTTCTCTCATCGGCACTCCTCCTTTTGTGATGTAGCGATTCCTTGGATGCCCGGAGCAGTTCCCAATCTCAAGGACTGCGTACGAGCTCTTGTTTCGACCTCCGTATACGCCGAGCACTCATGGCGTGATTTGTCAAAGGGTCGGTGGGAGACCAAAAATTATGGTAAGCCCTTTTCTCGTACTTTTTGATAATTCGAACGAGGTGGTTTTCAAAATATTTTATTGAGATTTTCCATATGCAGGTTTGGGTAAAGACGCGGTTTTGAGGCCCTTGTCCAACGAGGAGGAAATTTTGGCCTCTGTCCCAAAGCCGGTGAAGGGAAATAAAAAAAAAAGAGCCTTTGTTCCCGAAGACCCAAAATCAAAGAAGAGGACGGCTCGTAAGCCGAACAAGAATGCCATTACTTTGACCGTGAAATCAGTTCTGCATCTAAGGGATGAAGATGAAGAAGAAGAAGAAGAAAATGATGGGTCCGTGCTGGCGGCCCGAACGAAGAGAACCATCGATGCCCCATCGGTAGCTGGATCGATGATGCTTCATGAGGCTCCGCCTCGAACTGAGGATATACCGAAGAAAGATTCGGGTAGAGTCCCCGAATTGTCGGAGATCGAAAACGCATCTCATCGGAGCCAACGGGCAGGGGATATGACTGAAGGGGCCCTCGAATCCCTTCGAACCGAAGAGAATGCTCCAGGTGATTCATTTGGGGCAGCAGCAATCGAAGATTCGCCTACCTTTCCCACTTTTTCTGCTGGGGTGATTCGGGAAACCCAAGCTCTGAGGGCCCTCGATCTAGACAGGCTTCATGATGGAGAGGATCCTTTTCGTGACCTGTTTACCTGTATCGAGGACGTTGCCGGTACTGGTAATGAATCAGATCTTTTTCACGGAGTGCGTCAGGATTTGAATCAGGTAAGCTTTTAAAATTATTTTTTCGGTACTACCTTTATGTTTACTTTTCGTTAACTTCGTTTCTTTTATTTTTGTAGGCAGCGGCAGTTCATCGAGAAGCATGTTCTTGGTCTCAAAACGAGCTGCGTCGATACGAGGCCGACCTTCAACGGGTTACTGATGAGAGGAACTCCCTAAGACTTCTCTTAGGGCAGAGAGAAGAGGAAATAAAAGACCTCTGAACTGAGTTGGTCAAGGCTTACCGAGATCAGACCGATTTGTCTGAGTAGGTAATAATACTTTTGAAAGCATATGGGCTTGATACTGGAACGATGGCTAACTTTTAGGTCTCATAGTTACAGCAAAAAATTGAGATGATCGGGAAGCTTCGTGAGGAGGTCGACGTAATAAAAATGGAGTCTTTATAGTGGAAAGAAGATATGGATAGCTTTGCTGCAGAAAAAGAAACTGCTCGAGCCCAGTTATCATCGGCTGAAACCTAACTTCAGAAAATGAAGGAAAAAGGCTTAGTTCAAGTAAGAAGAATAGAGGAGCTTGAGGCACGGTTGGCCTCTGTACTTGCCAAGGCCGAAACTAATTTCGAAAAGGCAAAGGTCGATGCGGATGCACTCGTGGCCGTCTATCGGGCTGATGCTGAAGCTGCCGAGGTCCAAGCAAGAGAGGCAGCTGAGACCGCCGATATTCGAGCACATCGGGTCGCCGAACTAGCTAAGTGCCGATCCTGAAGGGAAACCCTTGAGGAGATCCATGCTGGTGGTTTCGATCTCGCTGAAGAGAAAAAAAGGGCCAAAGATCTCGAAGCCGATGCTGAAGCTCTGAATTCCGATGACGATGACAATGATGATGAAGATAGGAGCAAGAGCGGATCTGAGAATGGGGGGAGCCCGATAAAGAAGAAACCACTCCTGAGTAAGACCAAGAAGTTTAGTCCTTAGTTTTTACATTGTAATCAACCATGTAGATAATTTTGTATATTGATAAATCTGCCGACTTGCTTCTATTTTGTGAAGACTTTATTCACGCCTTTATGAATGTTTTCACAAGGATCTAAAAAACTTAATCAAATTTGGACTTCGTAGTCTCTATGATCGATCGAGTGTTTTTTCAGACTTGAAGTGATGTAGCCCTTAGGCTTACTAGTTGAGTCAATGATTCAAACTCGAAGAAATTTTGCCCGTACGCATAATGGTCGAGTGAGTGCTTCCTCGAACTCGAAATGAAAGTAGCCTGTAGGCTTAGTCATCGAGTGAATGATTCGAACTCGAAGTAATGTAGCCCATAGGCATAAAGGTCGAGTGAGTTCTTGCTCGAACTCGAAATAAAAGTAGCCCGTAGGCTTAGTCATCGAGTGAATGATTCGAACTCGACGTAATGTAGCCCGTAGGCATAAAGGTCGAGTGAGTGCTTGCTCGAACTCGAAATAAAAGTAGCCCATAGGCTTAGTC
Organism: Nicotiana otophora; assembly: GCA_000715115.1. Classification (NCBI taxonomy): domain Eukaryota; kingdom Viridiplantae; phylum Streptophyta; class Magnoliopsida; order Solanales; family Solanaceae; genus Nicotiana; species Nicotiana otophora. Next base: position 278,033 of record AWOL01S0005116.1, read on the forward strand.
GTCGAGTGAATGATTCGAACTCGAAGTAATGTAGCCTTTAGGCGTAAAGGTCGAGTGAGTGCTTGCTCAAACTCCAAATAAAAGTAGCCCGTAGGCGTAAAGGTCGAGTGAGTGCTTGCTCGAACTCGAAATAAAAGTAGCCTGTAGGCTTAGTCGTCGAGTGAATGNCATTTGGGGCAGCAGCAATCGAAGATTCGCCTACCTTTCCCACTTTTTCCGCAGGGGTGATTCGGGAAGCCCAAGCTCTGGGGGCCCTCGATCTAGACAGGCCTCACGATGGAGAGGATCCCTTTCGTGACCTGTTTACCGGTATCAAGGGCGTTGCCGGTACTGGTGATGAATCGGATCTTTTTCACGGGGTGCGGCAGGCTTTGAATCAGGTAAGCTTTAAAATTATTTTGTCGGTACTACCTTTATGTTTACTTTTCATTAACTTCGTTTCTTGTTTCTTTATAGGCAGTGGCAGTTCATCGAGAAGCATGTTCTCGGTCCCAAAACGAGCTGTATCGATACGAGGCCGACCTACAACGGGCTACTGATGAGAGGAACTCCGTTAGACTTCTCTTAGGGCAGAGAGAAAAGAAAATAAAAGACCTCCGAGCTGAGTTGGACAAGGCTTATCGAGATCAGACCGATTTGTCTGAGCAGGTAATGATACTTTTGAAAGCCAATGGGCTTGATACCGGAACGATGGCTAACATTTTGGTCTCACAGCTGCAGCAAAAAATCGAGATGATCGGGAAGCTTCGTGAGGAGGTCGACGTGATAAAAGCGGACTCTTTGCAGTGGAAAGAAGGTATGGACCGCTTTGCTGCAGATAAAGAAACTACTCGAACCCAGTTATCATCTGCCGAAACCCAACTTCAGAGAATGAAGGAAAAAGGCCTGGTTCAAGCAACAAGAATAGAGGAGCTTGAGGCTCGGTTGGCCTCTGTACTTGCCAAGGCCGAATCTGATGCTGAAAAGGAAAAGGCCGATGCGGATGCACTCGTGGCCGTCTATCGGGCCGACGTTGAAGCTGCCCAGGTTCAAGCAAGAGAGGCAGCCGAGTCCGCCGATACTCGAGCACATTGGGTCACCGAGCTTGCTAAGTGCTGATCCCGAAGGGGAACCCTCGAGGAGATCCATGCTCGTGGTTTTGATCTCGCTGAAGAGATAAAAAGGGCCAAAGAGCTTGAAGTCGATGCTGAAGCTCTGCTTTCTGATGACAATGATGATGACGATGATGATGACGATGGGAGTAAAAGTGGATCTGAGAATGGGGGGAGCCCGATAAAGAGAAGACCGCTCCTGAGGATGACCAAGAAGTTTAGTCCTTAGTTTTTACGTTGTATTCAACCATGTAGATAATTTTGTATATAGATAATTTCGCCGACTTGCTTCTGTTTTGTGAAGACTTTATTCATGCTTTATGAATGATTTAAACAACTTAATCAAATTTGGACTTTCGTAGCCTCTATAATCGAGCGAGCGCTTACTCAATCTTGAAGTAATGTAGCCCTTAGGCTTATAAGTTGAGTCAATAATTCGAGCTCGAAGAAATATAGCCCGTAGGCGTAATGGTCGAGTGAATGCTTGCTTGAACTCGAAATGAAAGTAACCCATAGGTTTAGTACTGAATGATTCGAACTCGAAGTAATGTAGCCCGTAGGCGTAATAGTCGAGTAAGTGCTTGCTCGAACTCGAAATAAAAGTAGCCCGTAGGCTTAGCAGTCGAATGAATGATTCGAACTCGAAGTAATGTAGCCCGTAGGCGTAATGGTCAAGTGAGTGCTTGCTTGAACTCGAAATAAAAAGGTAGCCCGTAAGCTTAGTAGTCGAGTGAATGATTCTAACTCAAAGTAATGTAGCCCGTAGGCATAATGGTCAAGTGAGTGCTTGCTCGAACTCTAAATAAAAGTAGCCCGTAGGCTTAGTAGTCGAGTGAATGATTCGAACTCGAAGTAATGTAGCCCGTAGGCATAATGATTGAGTGAGTGCTTGCTCGAACTCGAAATAAAAAAGTAGCCCATAGGCTTAGTAATCGAGTGAATGATGTAGCCCGTAGGCGTGATGGTCGAGTGAGTGCTTGCTCGAACTCGAAATAAAAAGTAGCCTGTAGGCTTAGTAGTCGAGTGAATGATTCAAACTCGAAGTAATGTAGCCTATAGGCATAATGGTCAAGTGAGTGCTTGCTCGAACTCGAAATAAAAAGTAGCCCGTAGGCTTAGTAGTCGAGTGAATGATTCGAACTCGAAGTAATATAGCCCGTAGGCGTAATGGTCGAGTGAGTTGTTTGCTCGAACTCGAAATGAAAGTAGCCCATAGGCTTAGTTGCCGAGTTTATCTCAATTCTGTTTGCATAATCTCCAAATAGAGGAATTTTTCTTGGACATAAGATGTTGGAAAACTTTCTTTGCAAGTCACGATGCATGTGTTTATGTTTCGCGTTTGGGTTTGGGCCAACTACATGAGCATGGTTCGTTTTGACCATTTTGCTCTTACAGCTTTTCCTATTGGAAACCCGTTGTTGCGAAATAACTTTCTTGCATCAAAATTTGATATATTTGAGGGCTAATGCCCTCCCCCCCGGTATTCGAGGTCGATTGTAAAGAGGCCTCGGATACTTTTGTAAGCGCAGCATGATCATTGGTTGCCTCATTAAAAACCTTGCCGAAAAAACCATTTGGAATAAAACCGGTCTAAGGAAACAAAAGTGCAACGCGTGCTTTCGGATCTTAGGGCTTTGTATTGAAAGATCCTCCTTAGCTCATGATCGGACTTCTGCAGGGTCAGTCTTGAAATGTAAATAAATATGGGAGGGTCGTACCTTAGCAGTACTATCGTTTTAGATGTGACACATTCCAATTGCTTGATAATTATTTGCCGTTTATAATGCCGAGCTTGTATGAACCCTTTCCGACGTTCTCGAGAACCTGATATGGTCCTTCCCATTTTGGTCCTAGTTTTCCTTCGTTCGGATTTCGGGTATTGAGGGTAACTTTCCTCAGCACCAAGTCCTCGGGCTTGAAATGGCGGAGCTTGTTTCTTCGATTATAATATCTTTTGATTCGTTGCTTTTGGGCGGCCAATTGGACGAGAGCAGCTTCTCGTTTTTCGTTCGATAATTCGAGGCTAGTGTTCATAGCCTCGTTATTTGATTCTTCTGTCGTGTATCAAAATTTGGTACTGGGTTTGCCGACTTCGACTGGTATCAATGCTTCAGACCCATATACTAAGGAAAACGGGGTTACCCTCGTACTGGATTTTGACGTCGTTCGATATGCCCAAAGGACTTCGGGTAGGATTTCTCTCCACTTTCCTTTAGCGCCGTTCAGTCTCTTCTTTAGGTTTTGAATGATAGTTTTATTCGTTGATTCGGCCTGTCCGTTCCCACTGGGGTGATACGGTGTTGATAATATCCTTCTTATTTTGTGGTCTTTGAAGAATTTCATCACTTTGCTGCCCACAAATTATTTCCTATTGTCACATACTATTTCGGCGGGTATTCCGAATCGACATACGATATGATCCCAGATAAAGTTTATAACTTCTCTCTCTCTTACTTTCTCGAACGCTTGTGCTTCAACCCATTTAGAGAAATAGTCAGTCATAAATAAAATAAATTTAGCTTTAGCTGGGGTCGATGGCAGAGGGCCGACGATATCCATTCCTCATTTCATGAATGGCCATGGGGATAGGACTGAGCGAAGTTGTTCTCTGGGTTGATGGATCATTGGTGCAAACTTTTGACATTTGTCACATTTTCGAACAAATTTTTTCGCATCTTTGCCCATATCGATCCAATAATACCTTGCCCTGTTTATTTTTTGGACTAAAGGATCGGCACCGGAGTGATTCCCACAAGTGCCCTCGTGCACCTCACGTAAGATGTAATCGGTATCTCCTGGCCCCAAGCATACCGCCAATAGTCCATCGAATGTCATTCGGTATAGCGTTCCATCTGAAGCCAACGTGAATCGAGCAGCTTTAGTCCGTAAGGTCCTTGAATCTTTAGGGTCCGATGGGAGCTTTTCGTTCTTTAAGTATTCAATATACTTATTTCTCCAATCCCAGGTTAAGCTTGTGAAATTTATCTCGGCGTGACCTTCTTCGATCACGAATCTCGAGAGTTGAACGACAGTCCCCGAGCTCAAGTCACCTTCCTCGACCGATGATCCCAAATTTACAAGTGCATCAGCCTCACTGTTTTGCTCTCGTGGAAAATGTTGTAAAGTCCATTGTTTGAAATGGTGCAAAGTGACATATAGTTTGTCCAAATATCTTTGCATTCTATCTTCTCGGACTTTGAAGGTTTTGTTTACTTGACTTACCACCAACAAAGAGTCACATTTGGCTTTAATAACTTCTGCTCCCAAGTTTTTAGCTAGCTCGAGACCTGCAATCATGGCCTCATACTCGGCCTCATTGTTAGTCAACCTGGTAGTTTTAATAGATTGCCTAATAGTGTTACCCGTGGGTGGCTTTAAAACTATGCCTAGCCCGTACCCCTTCACGTTCGAAGCCTCGTCCGTAAAAATGGTCCATACCCTCGATGACATAACCGATTTCAAAAGGAGTTCTTTTTCGACTTCGGGTACGAGGGTTGGCGTGAAATCGGCCATGAAGTCTGCTAAAATTTGAGACTTGATGGCCGTACGGGGTTGATATTCGATGTCGTACCCACTGAGTTTGATGGCCCATTTGGCTAGTCGACCTGATAGTTCGGGCTTGTGCAAAATATTACGAAGTGGGTAAGTCATTAATACGCATATGAGATGACATTGGAAGTACGATCGTAATTTTCTAGAGGCGCTTATCAGTGCAAGTGCCAATTTTTTTAGGTGTGGATATCTAGTTTCTGCTTCTCCTAAGGTTCGACTTATATAATAAATAGAAAATTGCGTAACTTGCTCTTCCCGAACTAGGACACCACTTATTGCGATTTCCGATACTGCCAAGTACAAGCAGAGTTTTTTGTCTGTTTTTGGAGTGTGAAGTAGTGGTGGGCTCGATAGATATTGTTTTAGTTCCTCTAATGCCTGTTGGCATTCCGGGGTCCTAGCGAAATCGTTCTTCTTTTTGAGTAGGGAGAAAAATTTGTGACTTCGATGTGATGATCTCGAAATGAATCGGCCTAAGGCCGCAATCCGTCCCATTAGCCTTTGTACAACTTTCACGCTGTCCACGATGGTGATGCCTTCGATGGCCTTGATTTTATCGGGGTTTATCTCGATTCCTTGATTTGACACCATGATGCCGCAGAACTTGCCCGAACCGACCCCGAAAGCATATGTTTTGGGGTTGAGCTTCATGTTGTATTTCCTTAAATGGGTCAAATGGCCCTCTGCACGCAGGGACTTAACTAGCATGTCATCAATATAAACTTCCATTGATTTACCTATTTGTTCTTCAAACATTTTATTCACTAGGCGTTGGTAAGTAGCCCCTGCATTTTTTAGCCCGAAGGGCATCACATTATAACAATATGTTCCATATTTGGACCCTATTTTGAGGAGTTTGGTTACCTCGTCCTTTATGAATGCGTGCTTTACCTCGGACTGGGGTCTTCTATTTTGCTTTACTGGTCTGAACCTAGGGTCCAAGCTTAGCCGATGTGTCGTTATGTCTAGTGGGATCCCTGTTATATCTAAATGGGACCAGGCAAAGCAATCAATGTTATCGATAAGAAACTGAATAAGTTTCTTCCTGAGTTCGGGGCTTAACCCCGTTCCTAGGTATACCTTCCGTTCGGGCCAGTGTTCGATTAGTGTGACTTACTCCAGTTCCTCAATCGTTTATTTGGTGGCGTCGGAGTCATCGGGAATCACGAAGGATCGAGGGATCCTCTAATCATCATCTTCTTCGATCTTATGGTTATCTGGTTGGGTCAAAGCCGATGTCTGTGATTGCTATTTGGTATCTCGTTTCCCTTCTGAGCCCGGTCCTTTTACTGGCAAAGGCGAGGATATTGGTTTCGCTTCCTCGACGACGAACATTTCTCTTGCGACTGGTTGTTCTCCGTACACTGTTTTGACTCCTCTCGATGTTGGGAATTTTAGGACCTGGTGTAGGGTTGAAGGTACAACTCTCATGTTATGGATCCATGGCCTTCCGAAAAGGGCATTATATCTCATGTCGCCTTCGATTACGTGAAACTTCGTTTCCTGGATGGTTCCGGCCACGCTTATTGGTAGAATTATCTCGCCTTTGGTGTTTTCACATGCCATATTGAATCCGTTTAGAACCAGGGTTGCGGGTACGACCTGGTCCTGTAGGTCGAGCTGTTTTACGACCCTCAATCTGATGATGTTGGCCGAGCTACCTGGATCAATCAACACGCGCTTAATTTTAGTTTTATTCATGAGTACGGATATTACCAGTGCGTCGTTATGAGGTTGCATGACTCCTTCTGCATATTCATCACTGAAGGATAATGTTCCTGCGGGTGTGTAATTTTGAGTTCGAGATTGCTTTTCTCTCACAATCGACGTCTTAATGCGTTTAAGCACTGGTCCCTGAGGGGTATCGGCGCCGCCGATGATCATGTGAATGACGTGCTGTGGTTCTTCTTGTTCGATGTGCTTGCCAAAATCCCTGTTTTTAAAATGGTTCTTCGCCTTATCGCTCAAAAATTCTCGAAGGTGCCCTTTGTTGAATAACCGGACTACTTCCTCTCTTAGTTGCCTGCAATCTTCCGTTATGTGGCCATGGGTGCCATGATATTCGCACATTTGATTGGGATTCCTCTGGGAAGGATCGGTCTGCATGGGTCGAGGCCATTTAGTGTCTTTGATGCGTCCGATAGCCGATACGATGGCGGATGCATCAATGCTGAAGTTATACTCCGATAACCGAGGTGCTTCCTTAGATCCGACAGGCCTATCGAACCTACTTATGTTCATCAGCCCCTGGGACCCTTGACCTTGATCATTTCTTTTGTTATTTTGCCTGAGGTTATATCTCGATTCACCGACTCTGTGGCTTCCATTGTACGGTTGGTATCGATCCCCGATCAGACCTCGTTCTCGATTAGTATCCCTTCAAACAGCAGGTTCGGACCCCAATTGATCATCTTCGACCCTAATTTTTTATTTGTACCGATTGTGCACGTCGGCCCACGTGATGGCTGGATATTCTATCAGGTTATGCTTTAATAACCGTGAAGCCGTCGAACTTCATTCGTTCAAACCTTGAGTGAAAGCCTGAACAGCCCAATCGTCTGTGACTGGTGGTAAGTCCATTCGTTCCATTTGAAAACAAGATACGAACTCCCTCAATATCTCGTTATCCTTTTGTCCTACCTTGAAGAGGTCCGATTTCCTCGTTTGCGACCTTTATGGCGCTGGTATGTGCTTTCACAAAAGAATCTGCTAACATGGAGAACGAGTCGATGGAATTTGGTGGTAGGTTGTGATACCAAATCATAGCCCCTTTCGAGAGGGTCTCTCCGAATTTGTTTAACAACACAGATTCGATTTTATCGTCTTCTAAATCATTCCCCTTGATGGCGCATGTGTAAGAAGTGACGTGCTCGTTGGGATCAGTCGTTCCGTTATATTTGGGAATTTCGGGCATACGAAATTTTTTTTGGGATTGGTTTTGGGGCTACACTCGAGGGAAAAGGTTTTTGCACGATTTATTTTGAATCCAACCCTTTTATCATTGGTGAAACTCCCGGGATCTGATCGACCCTAGAGTTGTAAGTTTCTACTTTTTTATTGTTGGCTTCGACTCGCTTTGTGAGTTCCTCGAGTAATTTAGCAATTTTGGGAGTAGTCCCCAATTCTCGCTCATTTGACTTCACTATGGCTGGCTCCATTATGTGGGTGATTTCTCGAGGTGGATTAAGCTCCGACCTGTTTTGTAGCTGGGTTTGGCTCTGCAACTGAGCTATTGCTGCCTGTTGGACTTGTAACATTTCAAAAATCACACGCAAGCTAACGTCGTTTTCCTCGACGTTGTGGGTATCTCGAGCCGCAGACCGAGTGCCACCATGGATGCTGTTTTCGGGTTCAACATGCAGGTTCGCCTCAATGGCTATATGCGAATTGATGTCTATTGGCGCTCTGATTCAAGCTCCAACGGTGTTTACGAGTGGTCCTTCAATACCGGGTGTCAAGTTGTTGTTTTCGTCTTGAAGACCGGCCCCGTTGTCGATTGGTGAAGCCATTTGATTGATGGGTAGTCGTGGCTAATCCGAAATTCAAGATATTTTTGGAGACAAGCGCAAAACAAAATGGCGTGTTTTTTCAGATTCGTATCAAATAATTACTGTTATCCTTGGCCCCACGGTGGGCGCCAAACTGTTTACCCGAAAAATGGATAGAGTTGAATTTATACGTAGTTCCAAGGATATGTGGCGCAACTTAATACAAATTGTAAGGATAAATAGAAATATAAATGTGGAT
>AWOL01S0005117.1:7696-44109 GCA_000715115.1 Nicotiana otophora
CTGAGAAATTCACTTATCTTCGTACATTAGATAACTTGAATGTAGGAAATTGGATATCACATTTATTTAGGCCTTAAAGAAGGATGGCTAGTTACAACTACAGCTATTCATACAGGGTGTTTTGTCCTACTCCGGAAGAAATTTGATTTTATTGATCTCTAAAATACCTGTGATGATTAATTTGATTTTGTTATCTTAATTTTGCCAGATTGTGAGTGGAAAGCTCAAGCAGGCAACATTTGTGTTGCTTCCTTTGATTGGAGCTGCAGCGGGATATGTAGGTCTGTTGATAGGATTAAGGAGGTTCATCGCCGTTGTGGGGAAGGTGAGAATGCTTTGTGGAATGCAGTCTTTTGACAAAAATGCAGTATTTCTCCAATCTCTGGAGTCTCCAAAAATATTATACCAACAATCAAAAGAACCTGATGAATCCAAGAATTGTGGAAACATCAGGGTAATAGGATATGAACTGTATGTGCTTATGTACATGTCAGTGGGAGAGGGGAGAGAGGTTGCCACTTTATCTGCTCCAATTATTATTAGGCTAAGGAGGGATACTATTGTAGGAACCAACATGTGAAGCAAAGTGTAAACAACCATTCTTTTTTAGATGCTTAGAATACGATTTGTTAGTCTCAACTCTCGTGAGAGGAAACTAATAAGGTGTATACTTCAGCAAGCCCTTGCTGCTCTTATGAAGTATTGAAATTTTCCTTTTAATCAGATATTTGCCTTTTCAGGGTAGGGCGTACGTTTCACTCCCAGACTCCACTCGTGAGATTACACTGATCATTTTGTTGTTTGTTATTTTAATATTATGAATCATGTCCAGCCAGTTACTTTATTTCCTCTATTTATCTTGTATGAGTCATTGCAACAATATTTGTGAAGCCTATGAACCATTAGACGAATTTGATTGGAGCATTGTCAGTGAGGATCCATATTACTGCAATTAAAGCTAAACCTGAAGGCTTTTTTTGTTTTAATTATTCGAGAGCAAATCCACATGAACATTTCCAGCACATTTTGTGCGCAGTTGGGATTTTACCACATCAGGTTATTAACTCAGAACACTCTTTCATAGCATGTGACTTGGTATAGGAAAAGAAAAGAAAAATTTAGTTGTCTGAACATAGATTTGATTGAAATTTGAAAAAAATTGAAAGTGTTAAAAAATATTTTTTTGGAAGTTGAAGTTGTGTTTGAACTTGAATTTTACTTGAGAAAATATTGAAGTTTTGTGAGTGGAAGAAAATTTTTGCACTAAAAATTGCCAGTTTTTAGAATTTGAAAAAAAAAATCAAAATATTTTCAAAACTGATCAAATTATTATTTTTTTGTTTGAAAGAAAGCATGCAAGCACAGGTATTATTCATATCGGAAATGAGTACATCATAAATCAAAGATGGAGGATGCACAATCCATTCCATCGCATCAGACATGGAACTCGCGGCCCTAGCTAACATATGGGCATACTGGTCCGTCGATCTTTTAACCAAAGACAAAGAAATAGATGTAAAGTCGCACATGATCACTTTACAATCTTGCACAATAACATCGAAATAAGAGTTGCCATTATCGGATCTTTCCAAAGCTTGCTTGGCCAAAAGACAATCCATCTCAATAGTAATAGGGGATCTGTGATGCTGCATTTTCAACCAACTCAAGGCTTCACGAACTGTTAGAATTTCAGCCATTACTGCATCATGTGAAGCTTCCAATGGAGTACTAAATCCTCGAACAAAATTTTCATGAGTGCCGCGAATCAACATACCAGCCCATGCCCTTCCAGAGTTAACATCATAGGAAGCGTCAATGTTGCATTTCAACGTACCAGGATAAGGGAAAACCACTTAACAACAAATTCTGGCCCAGCCACAGAATAAATATTATCATCAGATCGCGTTGAAGTCCACTCTTTCCGGAAACGACTGGCTCTAAGAATGACAGTCTCTGGCCGTATAGTTTTACCATTCCAAACCAAATTGTTGCGGGCATTCCAGATCTCCCATAGAAGCATGATAGCCTCCTGCAATATTTCACTCGTGACAGCTGGTACTAGCGTTGTGAACCATTCCATGAACGAGGTTCCCACTGGCCGCCACCCCATAGAAGATTTAAGCCATGCTCGTTTTGCCGCATTGCACATAACTAAACAGTGCGTGATAGATTTGGCATATTGAAGGCGTGCTGGACAAATATTGCTTTCAAGAACCTTTTTAGAGAATAAATTTTCACCAGTTGGTAAAACTCCTTTCAACGCCCGCCAAGCAAAATTTAAAACCTTTGGTCGCATTTTTAAAGTCCAGAGTTTCTTCCAGATGATACCATCCGAACTAGGAAGATTATTATTTTGTAGCACCAAGTAGCCACTCTTAACAGTATAGTTTCCTTTTCTATCTAACCTCCACATCCAAATATCATCACGGAGATTTGTTCCCAGAGGAATGCGTTTGATACAATTTATCTCCTCAGCAGTAAAGAGGGTTTCTGAAGGAGATAATTTTTGCCGCACAGAGAGAACGCCAGATAAAGCTAGGATTAAGTCAGAGTTGCGAAAACATTTATCCTTGAGGACGCGGCTCACAAAAGCACATGGCCTTGTCAAAATTGCCCAGCCTGTTTTGGCCTGTAGCGCCGTATTGGTATGTTGAAATCTCCGAAATCCCATACCACCCTCATTTTTCTGTTTACTAAGGTGCTCCCATGAAATCTATTTAATTCCAGACCTCTCACTACCTCCACTGCACCACCAAAATTCATTCATAGCACGTTCAATAGTAAGACATGTATCAATTGGCAATGCAAAGAGAGATATTAGATAGTTCAGAATTGTCTGTACAACTGTTTTCAGTAAAATCTCCTTTCCTGCTCTTGACAATATTGCTCGTTTCCAACTTTGAAGTTTTGAACGAACTTTATCCACAATATAATTAATTGAATACCTCTTTCTTACTACGACCCATAATGGCTGGAAGCCCAAGATATTGACCAGGTTAATCAACTTTCCTTACACAATACATCAGTAGTATTTCCACTAAAAGAGATCTCTGATTTATGAAAATTAACCTGCTGGCCCGATGCTTGTTGATAAAGCATAAGGCAATTCTTAATAGTGCTTGCTTCATTGTCCACTGCCTTGAAGAAAAATAGTGCATCGTCTGCAAAGAAGAGATGAGAAATGGGAGAGGCATGCAGTGTAATCTTCACATCATGCAGAGTACCACTTTGTGCATAAAACCTCAAAAGTGCTGAGAGACCTTCTGCCACAATGATAAATAAGTAAGGTGATAAAGGATCACCTTGACGAAGGCCTCGTGATGGAATAATATTACCAAAATCCCTGCTAGCATGAGAAATTCGGCAGGACACGGTGCTAACCATCCTCATAACCTTCAAAACCCAATCCATAGAAAATCCAAGCTTGAGCATAATGTTCTTCAAATAGTCCCATTCCACTCTATCATAGGCTTTGCTCATGTCAGTTTTTAAAGCAACAAAACCTGTCTTTCCTTGTGTTTTCCGTTTCAAGTAGTGATTTATCTCAAAAGAATTCATGGCACTATCAAGAATAAACTTGGCGGAATAAAAGCGCTTTGAACCTCAGAGATAATATCGTTTAAACAGTGCTTCATTCGATTTGCCATCATTTTACAAGTAATGCTCAATGACATTACACAAAGATATAGGTCTCATATCAGAAATTGCTTCAGGTTGTTTCTTCTTTGGAATTAAGACTATCTTTATGTTTTTATGGCGGGGTATGTTACTATTTTCATTAACACACCTTAAAATCACATCGGAGACATCCTTACCCACCATCGACCAAAAACTGCGCTAGAAACCTGGATTAAGTCCATCGGGTCCTGGAACTTTATCTGGGTGCATAGAGAAAACTGCATTTTTTACCTCATCAGCAGTATAAGACCTATTTAAGGATAAATTATGGGCTGTCGTAACCTTACTCTCAACCAAATCAAGAACTATATGTGCACTTCCTTGTTCAGAGGTGAATAAATCATCAAAAAAACTCTCACATCTTGTAGACCATTATCCCATCCACGCCACTGTCCCGAATTATCTTTCAGTTGTGTGAAAGTATTTTTCTTTCACAGATTTGAGGCGATAACATGAAAGAATTTTGTGTTGTTGTCGCCCTCTCTCAACCAGTGTTACGTTGTTTAGCTCTCTGCTTCCAGTACATATTTTTTTTGTTCAAGGGCCTGCAAATACGCCGCTTTAGCTGCATCAAACAGTTGCATATGATACATGTGTGCACTGTTTTTATATTTTGTCATCTGAGCCTTGGCTTGTTTCAACTTGACGTTAAATTGTTGTCTTTTATTCTTTCCCCATTCCAGGAAATAGGCACCAAAACTCTTTATCATCTCGTCTATAGGCAGGCCTCCTCCTTGTTCCCACGCGGTTTGGACTGCTTGCTTAATATCTATCTCTTTCATCCAAGAGTTTTCAAACCGAAAAGATCCTGCAGCGTAGCAAATAACTTTCACACCTAAATTTAAAAAGATGGGTGCATGATCTGAAGAAGTTGATTCAATGTGAAACACTTTGGCTTCTGGAAAATAATTTTTCCAAGCTCTTGTCACCATAACACGGTCAAGTCTCTCTCGAACACAGTTTCGGGTATTTCTACATCGTTCCCAAGTAAAGCAGTTTCCATAGTAACCCAGATCAAAAAGGTTACAAAAGTGTACCGCCTCCCTGAAACCATTTATTCTCCACTCTGGTTGCTGAATTCGATCAAGTTTCTCCCTGTAGTCAATACACCATATGCGATTTGATTTGTCTTTTAGTGATTTTAATAAATTCCATGATGCACGCATTTGATGTGTTCCTGGATAAACATAAAATCCTGTAAACTGAAACGTAATAACATCTGGTACATGTACTTCTACATCAATGAGCTGCTTGTGGTAGCTAATAAGAGAGCAGGAGTTCTTTTCCTTCCAGAGAAGCGCTAGGCCTCCACTAAAACCTTCTGGGTCAACAACAAATAAGCCCTCATAATTTAGTTGGGCCCGAATTTGATTTAAAGTGGCCCAACCTGTCTTCGTCTCCTGGAGGAAAATAATACTGGGATGCTTTGAAGAAACCATGTCCTTTAGTTCCTGAATTGTCCTTGGGTTCGTAATTCCAGCATAGAGAACTCATCAGGCTTGGCGGTTCTGGGATCCAGAGCCGTCACTAACAAGTTTTTTGACCCATCCACAACGCTCAAAAGCACTCTCGACTCATCAAGTTTACTCTTTTTATCCAAAGGAACTAAGGCATTTGTTATCATATCCGTTACTATATTCTCGTTATCATCCTCATCCTCCTCTACCCAATCACTATCATCATCCTCTCCCCCAGTTAATATCATCTGCTTCTTTCCCTTACTATTTTCCCCCTATGATTATTCTCTCTTCCCTGATTTTCGGAAGATTTTCCCCTTCTCACTCTCTCATATCTCGCATTTCCTTTCCCAGTCTGCTCATTCCCCAAATCTCCAAGATTTTCTTTCCCAGTTCGCGGTGCTGGGTTAGCATCATTACGCGGGATCTCCGTCCTACCATACGTACCTTCCATCTTCGCTTTCCCGTGCCTCTCCACCCAATCCTCTGTTGGCAACCATCTGGATCCCCCCATGCTCGACGATCGACGTTCTGCCCGTAAAGAGGTATCATATTGAAACTGTGACTTATCTACTCCCCGGGTTTGAAAGAGCTTTCGACAGAATTTATCAGTATGGCCTAACATACCGCAGTAGAAGCAAAACATTCCCAGTCGCTCATATTTAAATGTCACCTGAATACATGTTCCCTTGCCGTCGAATCTTCATGTTCTTCCTCAGTGGATTACGCACATCAATACTAGTCTGTCCTAACCCGCATATACTCTCGCCAAATTGAGTCATGATTTTTTGAGTAAGCCGAGACAAAAATTCTGATGGCATTCCCAATGTCTCGAATAACCTTCTTCGGTCTTAGGCCACCGACTAACCGATGTATTTGCACCCAAATATTTAATTCCTATCAGTAAGTACCGTGTGCAGCAACTTCTTCATCATCAACATAATCCACGCATCATTTATATTCAACCCTGCGCATCTCTCTTCCAGAGGCGTAGTGTCACTGTTGGGTCGAGAAGCATAATTCATTTGCGTGTATTACTAGATCAAATAAAGTGGAAACTAGGGCTAAGATAAGAAAAGACTAGGGCTTGTATTCAACAAGCGGTCTGGCTCTCACAGAGAGAGAGAGAACAACTGATCAAATTATATGAATAAACAATGATTTCAAAATCTTTTTGAAAAGAAAAACCAAAATACTCCTACTAGATGTCCAACTTCACCGTTTCAAAGAGGCTTGTCAATTTGTGATAAACTTATTCTAACTCCTAGCTGGACCTGATCCTCCTTTGTATCCTGACTTATTTTAACCTATTCTCTTTGGAGCATTATCAAACTTCCAGTGATGAGCAATGGAATTTTTGATTAAAATTTTAGATGTGATAAATGCAATATACTTCGTGTGAAATTTCTTAGTAGTTTTTTAAAGAAATTTCATCACAAAATTAGAAAATTTTCCAAATTCACTAAGCATTTCTTTCACGAATTAACAATGAATCATAGTATCGTTTTAAATATTTCAATATTGCTTACAAACCAGTTTCCGTTTTATTTTTTCTTTTGCTTTAAGCATTCAATATTCGAAATTCATTCGGATCCAAATTTGCGTCTAGTAGGCTATTAAAGGGATATTTTTCCTATCAAGAGTTTTCAAGACTCAAATGAGAAACATCTTATTGGGAAGTTCCACCTGACCTTTTTGCTTGTAAACAAGTCCGGTGTACGTATGTGGTGTTTAGCATTCTAAGTAGAAATCAGAAAAGGAAAACAGATCAGAGAAGATGTGCAAAAGAGTAGTCACCACAAAATGCCAGTAGAAAAAAGAAGAATAAACGACACCATTCAAGGAAAACAGTTTAAAATAATCGGTGTTTACATATCATATTAATATATTATATTTAAATAAATTAATGAGATAATAATAGTAACACTCTTTCAGTTTGATTAATTCAAAAAAAAAAATTTATTTTCTTATGTAAAAATAATTTATCTTTATAATTCTTACTTTACCTATTATGAATTGGTTTACAGTCATACAAATATTTATAGTTTATTTTAGACTATAAGTTTCAAAAAAATTCTTATATTTCTTAAACTTCATGTTGAATTAAATATAAATTGGAACATATATTAATTTACTATTGCTAAATAATACAAATATGTATATAAATATATATTAGGGTGTAAAAATATTAGGGTGTTTACCGGGCGAGTGTGTTGGGGCAAAATCTATATATATATTAAAGGAATAAAGTTACCATATATAATTGGCATTGTAATTAAGCCAAGTGGCAAGCTAATAAATGTCAATAGTACATGGTAACTTTATTCTATATTTGACTATGTTAGTTAAATACATATATATATATTAAAGGATAATTTTGAATTTTATAAATAAAGTTTTTAAATCTATATATATATTAAAGGAATAAAGTTACCATATATAATTGACATTGCGGTTAAGCCAAGTGGCAAGCTAATAAATGTCAATAGTATATGATAACTTTATTCTATATTTGACTATGTTAGTTAAATACATATATATATATTAAAGGATAATTTTGAATTTTATAAATAAAGTTTTTAAATCTATATATATATTAAAGGAATAAAGTTACCATATATAATTGACATTGCGGTTAAGCCAAGTGGCAAGCTAATAAATGTCAATAGTATATGATAACTTTATTCTATATTTGACTATGTTAGTTAAATACATATATATATATTAAAGGATAATTTTGAATTTTATAAATAAAGTTTTTAAATCTATATATATATTAAAGGAATAAAGTTACCATATATAATTGACATTGCGGTTAAGCCAAGTGGCAAGCTAATAAATGTCAATAGTATATGATAACTTTATTCTATATTTGACTATGTTAGTCAAATATATACATATACATATATATATATATGTATTTATGTATGTATGTATGTATATACATATTAAAGGATAATTTTGAATTTATAGATAAAGTTTTTAAATTTGAACTAAAATAAAAAAGAAATTTATCTTTTGTCATAATGTTATCATACTTAATTCGGTTAATGATCATATGCAATCATTTTATGAACTTTTGTTATCTTAATTCAAATTATTTAAATACTACTTCGCCTCTGACAAAAAAATAATACTCTATATAACTATAAAACTCTTTTACATTTAAAATTCTATAATTATAGTTCTTTAAAACACTATATCTAGATTTGAATAAAGCGATTTTTTTAAAAAAAAATAAATGTAATATATAGGGTACAAGTCTATGTTTATCCAGATAACAAAAAAAATAATTAAAAGTTGATTACATATATAATAAAGTAAACCTACATGCCGGAGAAAGAAACATTACAAAAATCAGTCAATATTCAAAAAAAGTTGTTTTTTTTATTTTTATTTTTGAAAGATTTTTGTTTGAAGAGTCAATTTGTATAAATGGACATCAAACAAATAATAAAACTTTGGCTATACAATTGCTATCATTAATTTCTATTTAACACCTTCTAGGAATTGAAGGGTATAAGCTGAAATCTCTTCGTTTAGCTGCAGTCAAACCAACATTGCAAGAGTATAGTATTTTTTTCGTTGAAGAATATTAGTTTTGAATCATTAGATTATTTGAAAGATTTTTTTCTCGAATTCAACAAGAAGGATATTGGTTTCTAATTGATAGCTTATATAGAGATATTCAAGTGTAATAAAAAGTTTATTTTTAAAAAACAATTGGTATGACGTGAAATAGTTATTTTTAAAATGTAAACAAAATATTTTGAAATGAGATTATTTTTTTAATTATAATATAATTTTTAAAATAAAATATAAGATTATTTTAAATTTTAGTAGAGAGTTTGCAAAATAATTATAATAGAAGTCATATCATGGATAAAATCAAGAAACCGAAATCTTATGGATTATTATATAAATATCCGGACAGATTTATTGTTTACTTTTTATAGCTAATATAAATAGATGACATATCGACAACACATGATTATACACATGTTATATATGAATTATATATAAATTACACATTCTCAATTTTTTAATTTAAGTAGTTAGGTGAGCACCTATTTAGGTTGATAAGATAAAGCCAAAAGAAACATATGACGGAATTTCAACCAAAGACTAAAAATATAAATAAAGTTTTTATGTAGACAATTTCTATTAAAACTCATCCTTTTATTACGAAATAAATTAAATTTTTGTAACAAATGAAAGAAAGACATAAAAAATAAGATAAAAGTAAATAAATATAGAACAAATGTATGAAGAATCTAAAAACTAGAAATAAGAGACGACAACGAATTTCTTCTTCTGTTTCATCTTTGTTGAGTGTAAAAAATTTGGAAGTCGAACTCAACAATTTCAAATATTATTTTTAATTCAAATACATAGATTATAAGATAAGGATATCTTAGAATATTTTTTTTATTTACATTGTGTGTCGTTTTAAAAAACATCACTATTACTAACAAACTGATATGATATTCGAATTTGAATTTAAATATTATTTAAGTAGTTTGCATTGAGGTTAATTCAAGTATGGTGTCGAGAAAAAATTACTTGGATATTTTAAGACAATATATGCAATGTTATATAATAACAATCAATTAATCTAACATTTAATGATTCAAAGAACAAAAAATCTGTATATGTAGGGTATTCGAAATTCAAAATCCGTGACTAGAGATATCGATAAACTCAAAATAGAGTCATACTGAAATAAAATTTCACCGGCCAAAGAATCATCTTAATTTTTAGATAGCCGATTAAAGTGGATTTTAAATTAAGGATAATATCTTCACTTGCATCATTATAAAGATAATCATTATTGAAAAATATATAATATTTAAAAAATTAAAATTTCAAAATAAAAATATTTTTCTTAAACATAATAGCATACCAAATAAGAATTCAAGTCGTAGTAAAAGAGTCATGTCGTAGCCAAAGAATCGTTCATATTGTGCCAGCCTTTGTGCTTTGCCATAGCTCATAAATACGAGTTATTATATCGCTTTGTGATCATTTTTAAGTTCCAATGACACCAATAAGAATGGTGCAAAAATACAATTATCACTACGAGATTTGAGAAAATGTTAGCCTTTTTTCATGTAGTGTTTCTTAATTAATATCTAACGATTATCTATAATTATCTAGAAGGTTTAGAATTTAAGGTTATTTGCATATAATTCAAATAACTCAGATATTTAACATGGTTAATGTCAAATATCAAAATGGAGTCATACTAGGAAACAAAATTACTGCTAAAGAATTTTTAAAATTTTAGATAGCCGACTAAAATGAGTTTTTAATTAAGGATAATATTTTCACTTACATTATTATAAAAATAATTATTATAGAAAAATAAATTTTTAAAAAGAGAAATTTTAAAATTGAAATATTTTTTGAAAAATATCAACACACCAAATAAGAGTTCAAGCAGTAGTAATTAAAGAGTCAAGTCGTATCCAAAGAGTCTTTCATAGTCTCAACCTTTGATTGTTTTGCCATAAATATGAGTTATTATTTTGCTTCCTGACTATTTTTTGAATCCAATGACACCGGCGAGAATGATATCAAAAAAGAAAAATAGAATTATAACTAGGAGATTAAGAGAAATATATAATCATTTTCATGTAGTGTTTCTTAATTAATATCCAATGATTATCTATATTTATCGAGAAAGTTTAAATTTTAAGATTATTTATATATAATCTAACAACAACAACAACAACAACCCAGTATAATCCTACTAGTGGAGTCTGGGGAGGGTAGTGTTAGTGGGGTCTGGGGAGGGTAGTGTGTACGCAGACCTTACCCCTACCCTGGGGTAGAGAGGCTGTTTCCAATTGACACTCGGCATCCTTCCCTCCAAGAACTCCTCACCTTGCTCTTGGGGTGACTCGAACTCACAACCTCTTGGTTGGAAGTGGAGGGTGCTTACCATCAGAGCAACACACCTTGTCATTATATATAATCTAAATAACTCAAATATTTAACATACTTAGGACCCGTTTGGCCATGAGTTTTGCCAAAATAAATTTGAGATTTATTTGGCAAACACATGTTTGGCCATAGATTTTGCCCACATTTTGGCAAAATCCCAAATCCAAAATCCCAAAATCACCTCAATTGCTAATTTTGGGCCAAAACATGACCGTTATATTTTTTTAAATTTTTAAATATTACCCTAAACTTTTATAGTTTGTAAAAGAGCCCACATTTATTACGACCAACTAAATATTTGATGAATATGCTCCCTTATCAGCTCAATCCTTTGTGCATCTTACTTTTGCTTCTGATTTGTAGGCTAAATGACTTTCTGAATACTCATATCAGTTAACTTTTTCTTTTTAATTAGGAGCCGTAATTCTCTAATGGGATTTCATTGTAATTAATAATTTATATAGTTCATTATAAAAATGATAATTTTGTACCAAACTTATTTATGTTAAGGATTATGGTTTGTGATAATGGTACTATTGGGTATTTGTGATAGTCTTTAGAACTTGTGAGGTATAAATCATGTTTCATGTTTTTTCAAATAAAAAGTAAAATATGTTTTGAAAAATTATATCCAAACATATTTTTATTTTCAAATCAAACTTCACTCAAATTATATTTTTAAAACAAATTTGAAACTCTATGGTAAAATGCTAGTTTAGTGTCATCCGGCCGGGTGTTAATACTAGTAAAGAAAAAAAGGAGTACAGAAAGGGATAAAATAGGGAAAACGTACTTGAAGATGCGTGTCTGATGTTTCATTATCCAATTATATGTAGTACAGTTTATTTTTTATTAACTTTAATAAGCAAGAAAAAATTTGGTTGCTTCTTCACTCTCTTGTGATTTCCTTTGTGTAAGGACTCTTCCCTAAATCTTCCGGATTTTTCTCTTTCTTTTAATCTTTTTCCGTTATCTGTGAAAAACCTTAATTTTTTTGCATCTCTTTTGCAGATACCCCAAATTTTTGGTTATCATTCTCCGATCACCATGGCCAAAAGCTCCTTCAAATTGGAACACCCTCTTGGTATTTTTCCAAGATCCGATCTTTGACTTGTCCAATTATGAAATTCGTTTGTTCAGAGTGACAATTTTTTTTTCTTTTCTTTTGGTGGGGGATTATTATTATATCTTTAAAACCCTTTTGTGCATATGCTTGATTCTTGTTATTGGAATTCTATTTTTACTTTTTGTTGGGTTTTAAATTTCTTGGTCTTTTTTGTTTTATTCTCTTGTGAATTGCACAGTTTATTTTTGACGCAATTATGTGTTGTCTATTTGTTGTACTATAATAGTAGCCAAATAGATTCTTTTTCGTATCTAGTCTTTGCAAGCATGATCACTTATTGCACTTCTATAGTTTTAGTGAAAAATTTGCTGCAATGTGGTGAACAAAAATATGCAGTATAAGAACATACTACTTGTAGTGAGCAAAAGAATCCTCACTTTATTAGAAGTTCTTTGTTCTTAATTCGAACAGGTCTGTCATTTGATGCTCTCCTAATAATCTTTTGGAAGTGATCGTGGTTTTCTTGTGGATACCCTGCATATATGTTTTGTATACTTGAAGTTTTCTTTAGGTTTCTCTTTTGAATTTTCTTTGAATTGTAACTTTCTTTCTCTGCTATCATTGGATGCCATGCTCCTGTCTTGTTAATTCGGTATTGCATTCATCTAGAGAGGCGACAGGCTGAAGCTGCTCGTATCAGGGAGAAGTACCCTGATAGAATCCCGGTACCAATTTTGTCTTTTCTCTTGCAATGCACTTCTGGTTGTGCTAGAAAATTTATGTGCTTTTTGTCCAACCTAATCCCTTGTTTCTTTCCTACTATTTAGGTTATTGTGGAGAAGGCCGAAAGAAGTGACATCCCTGATATTGACAAGAAAAAGTTAGTATTCTCGCACCTGGTCCCTTGAGATGTTTACTTTGGTTATGTCCTTAAGTTTACTTTACTTAATTCTTTTGTCATAAATGAACTTTTGATTTCCTCTAATGCTCTGCCATAACAATATATATTCCTCATAATTTTGAGGTTGCATCGTTTCTAGTTTTTGCGTTCAAGTATTATGGTTATTGTCGTTTATATCTTCCCTTCCCTTTGATATATGATGTGATTAATGTATATTCTTGGTATGTCTTTGTATGGAATAGCATATTCAAGTATTTACTGTTGTTGTCAGATTATTTGCTTGAGATTTTAAAATGGAGTAGTATTACTATTAATCTGGCTGGAAAGAGTACTAGTTTGCTCTGGTGAGGAGATTTATAGAAATGCATGACTGATGCAATAGTTTGTTCTCTCTTTCTTTTTGGTTAAGTGGTGCTAACCAACTCAAACAATGGTTTCTTACTGCTAGTGAGATGGAAAGTATTCTACTCTTTTCTGTTTCTTTTGGAATTGTTTCTTCTTTGACTGAGTTGACACAGCTATTTCCCGTGTTAGTGCTCTTTTTAAGTTAATCTTATGTTCAACTGTAAATTGTTTGTTAATCACATCAAGATACCTGCAGGTATTTGGTTCCCGCGGATCTGACTGTTGGACAATTTGTATATGTTGTTCGTAAGAGGATTAAGCTCAGTGCTGAGAAGGCGATTTTTATCTTTGTGAAGAATATCCTCCCCCCTACAGGTGAGGAGAAACTTTCTAGAGTAACTATTATCACGCTTTTACCAATTTGTTTTCTTATTATTATTCTTGTTACAGCTGCAATGATGTCTGCCATTTATGAGGAACACAAGGATGAGGATGGGTTCCTCTACATGACCTACAGTGGCGAGAATACTTTCGGATCCTTCTGAAGACGCAAGAAACCGCACTGTGTAAATAAGTTCAAGAAAACATGTAAATACTTTATTTTAGCTAGTATTTGGAATTATCTTTCTACCAGGGTGCTATCTTGGGTCGACATTGACTGGTTTGTGTATCTACTTTATTAAGATGTTCGTTTTCCGTTTGCTAAGTTGGTGTCCCGCATTTGTGTTTCCTTTAACTTGGTCACAAAAATAGTTTGATGATCTACTTATCTGCTTTTTCATACTTCCAGTTCCATGCGAATCACTGAACTTTAAAAATAATTTGATTTTATCTTAGAATTCACTAAGCAGATATCTGGCTTATTTTTATCAATACTAACCCTTCTGAAAACACTTGAACTCCATTGACCTTCTCGATAAAGATGTGTTACTTGCCTGGATTTGAGAATTTGTCTTGCTGTTTGTCTCCCCGGTATTTTCTGAAGGGGTAGTGTTTCCTTCAACGTGCTGCTAAAGAACTTGAGGTCGCTGTAGAAAATTAACAACACAGACGGATTTTGGGTGGGTTTGTGGGTTCAGCTGAATGCGGTGTTTCTTGCTCAAATTATGTTTATGGGAAAAGAAAATTAAAATGGTCATATAATAAAATCATATTCATTTTAAACCCAGTAACTTAGGAGGGACTGATCTATCTTGTTTGTGCTGATAAACAGCAGTAGTTTTTGGCTGAAATTTTTTTCTGGTCTTTTTATCGAGTAAGCGGTGGGTGGTCTTCTTTATCAGTTGTGCGAATGAGTAAGGAAAAGTGACACCGTATAACCGCTGTAAAAATAACAGTCGAAAAATGTATATTTTATACACTTATATATTTTTTAAAAATTATACAAATTTTATACACTTTTTCGGCTAAAAATGTAAATAGTTTCTAGCGCGGACTAAAAGTGATAATACCCCAACGAGTAACGTTAATATATTTTGCTCCTGCAAAGTGAATCCTGGGTACATGGACTGTAAACTTCTCCAGCATCTCTTCAGGCTGCTGTGCCAGAAATTCTTTTTTCATTGTCTGTTCCTCCTGGTTGCTGCATTATAAAGATAGAAAAAATATTCAAAAAACAGCACAACTGACCTTAGGAGATTCCTTAATGATTGAGATACGTATGGCGTTTCAACAAAGATACATTTCCATGGAATGAATTAAAGAAACTAGCTATAATGTGTCTCTGAACGATAGGTTCAGAAATCCACATAACTAGTCATCAAGTAGGAAATAAGTTCGAGGTCGATTTGATGAATCTATCATTGTCCATTTTGCTTTATTTAAGTTTTTCTCTATTTAATATTTATAAAAACTACATTAAAAATGACCCAAAAAAAAAAAAGAACTACAAAAGCTGAGTTCAGGGAATTAAGGAGAGCTATTCAATAATTCATGACATACGTTGGGAGCAATGTGAGAGCATATATTTAAGGGGAATTTTCATAACTACAAGCCTTACAACTTGTTTGGATTGTTGTTACCTATTGTGTTGTATCGTATTGTTACTTTAAATACGATGTCTGTTTTGATTGTTACTTAAATTTTATTATATCGTATCGTTAAATCCGTCGTTACGTAACGACGAAATGCGTCACTTTATGTAACGACCGATTTGGTGTGGTCGCGTCGTTACCTTATCTTTTTCTCTCAATATCACGCTTCATTATTATTAAATAATTTTATTTTATCATTTACCCTACCTTTTATATAGTAGTTTTATCCCGTATCATAATTTTTCTTTATAATATTGCAAGTTTATTCTTCATATTACTTGTGCGTGATATCATGAAACAATGACAAACGACACAATCTATCCAAACATTGTATTCATCAAATGATACAGTACAATATAATATAGTATGATACGATACATTATAAAACAATAGGTAACAATCATCCAAACAAGTTGTTAAGAGATCAATTAACATTAACTACAACCAATATCATTATTATGTTTAGTACAACAAATACGAAAAAGGAACTTACTCCTCTCTCCATGCGAAAATCAAGGAGTTGACATAAAAATAGAATCTCTAAATTTAAGCTTACCAATTAATTACATCTTTCTTAGATACAATAATAACTTCCTTACAAAACAGAAATGAAGCTAAGAAAATATCTCACCATCGGATCTAAAAAGCATAGGCATTTGTATCAATAATATGAAGAATCTTTTACTTAAAAAATAAAAAAAGTTCTTTTTCATTAATATATATCATCTTCATTCTACTTTTTTAGGTGAAATTAAAGTAGATATTATAATGACAACCAATAACAATCCTTTGAAAAACATTATCTAAAAATTATATTTGTTATAACCTTTTTAATAATGGTATGTTAATGGTATATGTTTGATATAGTATACTTTATATATATAATTAATTATCGTTTTAGCTAATTCGAGATCTTCCCATTCCAATAGGTCTTCATCGAGTAATTATATTGTTTTACACAAAAAAACATACGCATCTTCTAAACCTAGATTGGCATCAAACTTTTTTATGCAATGCATTTCATATCTTATATACTTCATAACACTATAATTATTATGAAAAAGTAAACTTTAAATATGTGTAATATATTGTATACTGCTATTGTAGACATTAGTTATCATATAGTCAGAATACACATTCGTACTTGTACAATTTACCTATATGAACTATATAATATATAATTATACAATAATATATTATATACTTTATATAATATAATATACGAATATATAATAAATATATATCATATATTATAAATAATATAATTGTACAGTATAAAGACATTGATTAACACTTTACAAAAATCCAGCATAGAACACTTTTACTATAATCTACCTTTATAATATACTGTATACGCATATAAGACACAATGCATAAAACTAGAAAGAAAGAAAAACATTAATGAATATATACAGTATAATATATACAAAATAATATATATTTTGTGTCAATTACAACAAACAAACAAAACAATATAGTGTATATTTCACTATTTTGCCCTTTGGGTTTTCTCGCAACAATAGGAATGAATTTTCTATCCATTTTTGTATCAGATGGAGTTATCAACCCAAATAAAAAAAAACTAAAATTTATTGGAATCAAAGTATGGAGAAGTATTGGGATGATAAAAGGGAGATTAGAAAGAATAGACTAGTGGAGACTGAAAAATAAGTTCGTGATTAGGCAATTTTGGCGAAGAAAAAGGTTTAGGGGAAACAAAAAATAATGCTATGCCTATGATCTTGTGGAAGATAATGATAAAAATGATTTCTCCACGTAAGTATGGCAAAATAACGTATATTGGAGAGAGAGAGAGTATTGATAAGTTTGAAATAGGTTGAATACTCAAAATGATTTGAGTTTTCTATTTAAATGGCTTTAATAGGTTGTAATAAATTGTATCTTATGTAATTTTCTGAAAGCAGTTGTAATTCTTTTAAGTTAGTTTTAAGAAGGTTGTATTCTGTGTAAATTCCTCTATATTGAAGCTTGCAGCTCTTGAGTCCGGCCCAACTATGACTCTCTTAGTTAGCCCAATATTAGAACCATGCTATCTCATCAACCCACACCTCTTCCTTCACCACTCTACCGCTATGTAGGAGGTTGACAATCAGTGTAACACTAGTTAATTTGTTGTTATTTTATTTTATACATGTTTTTTTTTTTAGGGCTATACAGATAGTCCCCTTGCTTTCCGGTGACATAATTTTATGTCACCGGGAAGTTGGTAGAAATATTCTTTTTGGCGAGATTTTCTTTGACCCCCTCTGAAAAATTTCTGATGGTTGATTAGACGCACATCTCTTCGCATTTAATGCCCCGAACACGTGTCATCCCACGATTCAACATAACTTTTTCGGTTATCGAGGTAATTATGGCCACGAATTTAGCCGCCTAAACCTTTACTTATACGCATCAATCTCATTTATTCACACCCCATAATTCTCCAAACTCTCTTCATTCAATTTGTACTTTGTTCTTCAACCTTTTTTTAACTCTCCTCATACGAGAAAAGTTTTTCCTTCTTCTATAACATATAATGGCTTCTTCTTCAAACAATATCAGTTCCTCAAAGAAAAAAAACAAAGCCGATGAAGCCGCTCCTCCTACAGTGAGCACCAGCATCCCTAGAAGTCTTGTCACAACTAAAGACTTCGAAAAGAAATTTCCTTCTGTTAGTCCTCGTACGTGGGCCGTTAGCAGATACCCTTCTTCCATCCGTCATTCACAGCAATCCTGATATGAAGGAAGATTGTCATTGCCAGGATTTAGACATTAGTGCTCCTGATCTAGCGAAGCAGGTAACCTTACCCAAGAAGGGTTTCACGTACTTCTATACGTATCCCTTCACTTTGGGGACATTTTCTCTGAGTGGAGAGATTGGCTCCGTTATTGTGGAGTTTTACCTTCGTTACCAGGTATGTTTGGCGCAAGTGAGTCCCTCCGTGTGAAGGACGATCGATTGTCTTCAGCGTCTGTGCCAAGAAACGGGGGAGGAGCTATCCCTAGCTCACGTGATGAACTTTTATTCCCCCAAAATCTTCCGTGGGGGATGATTAACTTCAGCAAGTAAGGACACCATGCACTGCTATCCAACATGGATGATGATAACGATCGTGGGTGGATGAAACAGTTTATTTCAGTTGCCACCAGTGACATCATCCCGGCCTCAGCTCCTTCCTTCCCGGATTTGTAGAACCGCACTCGTAAATATACAGTTTGCTTCTACTTTTAAAGATCATTCCTCGTAATTATTAACTTCTCTTCCTTTACCTTCGTGAGCGACTCGGTGGGTTCCCCCTAGGGTTGAGGGCTTGAACAAATGGGCTCAAAAAATTTTGGACGTTACTATGCCCGAAACCCGCTCGTGGAAAGAATTATCCCCGAAGTATGGGTGGAAGGCCAAAATTCAGGGTAAGTTGAACTCATCTAGTCATTATCCTTCTTTATGAGAAAGTTGTCTGATTCTTCTCTCCTACTAAATATAGGTCTACCCCAGGGCTTAGTTGTCATCCCCAAAGAGGATGTTTTGGCTGATCGTGTTGATGCGGCGAGACTATTGCAGAAAGCTTTTTCAAAGACAGGCGTATCCGGGCCTGCTTGTGGTGCAAGTGCTTCTTCTCGGAGTCCCCGGTCGGAGAACAAAAAACCAAAAAGAAGGCATTCCTTCCCGACCGAGGAAAAGAATAAGAGGGCGAAAACTACTGCCCTCGAGTCATCTTCGGAAGTCGTGGTAACGAGCCCTCCGCCCGGGCCGGTCATAGATACCATGTTGATTAATGATGATGGAGAAGCTAGTGAGGAGGGAGCTTCTCTACATAGAAGACGATGACCTTCCTCAACTCAACAAACTGCTCAATCTATTGAGTTAGTTACAGCAACCGAGGACGCTGCCTCGGTGTTCTGGGGGAGTATGAAATTGTGGAAAATGCTAACTCCCGTTTTCGAATCCTAGTCGATGTGCCCAGTATTGTGGGCCTGAGTACCGAATCCCTGCCTTCTTCGTTTGATGAGCAACCAACAACCAGCACTGCATTTTTCACAGCTTCTTCTCACCATTCAACGCCATTAGCTTCATCCCCATCTTCACCAACTCTTCCACCAGCAACTGCTACATCATCTCCACCGGCCGCATCTGTCCGAGAAGAGGATGTTCTTCTCCCCTAGTCCCCAGTTCATGAGAATTTGGGGCAAAATTATGCTGCCTCCTCAGAAGATCTGCAAAGGAGGAAGAGCATTACTCTCTTGGTCTCAACCGGATGCAATTTGCTATCCCGACCGATAGAACTTGCTAACTATCTGAAGTCTTTGGCTTTTGAAAAAGATTGGAAAAAGATACATGCTCTCTCGGGAGAGTGCTTGTTGAACAATGTCATGCTCAATGCCGCAGCAGTACATTCTTCATTTCCTTTGTCATGTCTCATGTCTTTGATTGAATAAATATCCTGAGTTCGCCTTTCTTGTTTTGCAGGCCAATTTTCTGGCTAGAGGTTGATTCAAGGATAAATAAAAACTTACCTCCGAACGGGATCAACTTTTGGCCGAGCAGGACCAAACTTCTGCTCACCTATTATAATTGGAAGCTAAAGTTGTTGAGGCAGTTGTGTTGGAAACTTGTTTGCAGCAAACCGAGCAAGAAGTGGAAACCCTTAGCCAGGAGATGGCTCCACTGAGGGTTCAATTTGAAGAGGCCAAGGCCAAATGGGCTGAAGTCCATAGTGTCGTTCTTGCTGCATTCGATCGCGAGGCAGCCTCTGCTGCCTCCACTAAGAGATTGACCAACTTAGAGGTAGCCTTGAACCCCAAAATTGAAGAACTTGTTGTTGTGGGGGTGATATATGCCCAATTGGAGGAGAAGTAGAAGAAGACCATTGAGCATAATAGAATTTTCAGCTCTATTGTCCGCGAACTCGATGTTAGCCTCAAGTCCATTAGATCTACCCGGGAAAACCTTTCTGCCGAGGTTAACCAACTTAAAGAAGAACTCAAGTGCCGAGCGGCTTCCCTCGTTGTTGAGAAAACTTATGTTATGTACTGCATGAGAAGAAAAACCTTGAAAGAGGCTAAAACAAGTATCATTGCCTTTGATGCTGAAATTGCTAAAGCCTGTGAGCTAGAGTCAGCTGCTAAAAGAGGTCTCCTAGCAGGGACTGGTGTTTTCGGTTCCGAAACCTCGGGAACTAAAGAGAAACTGGAAGGCGAAGATGTTGAAGGCCAAACTGATGAGGGCCAAGATGTTGAGCCATCGGCGGATCTATCCATTTCCCCTGGGGGTGTAGACACTTCTTTTCCTCCGGGTTCCGGAGATGCTGCAGTTTAGCTTTTCCTTTCTCTTCCCAACTTTTGTACTTGTGCTGTTTTGGCACACTTATTATGAATAAAAACATCTTTTGTTCAAGTATTGCATGAGTCTTTCTGCGTTCTTTTGTCTAAACATTTATGCAAGTTTTAATCTTTCTTGCTTAAGTGTTTTGCGCAAGTTTTAGTATTTGCGTCTAATTATGTAAGGCCTTGGATGTATTTTCCCCCCAAAGCATTTGAATTTCGGGCACAAGTTCTTTCGAAATCAACCCTTTATTATGAGGGTTTTTATAAGAGAGGGCTCTCTTATGTTTACGATACTCTTGAAGAGGATGATGTCTCCTATTTATTACGACACTAGTATTTGAAGTACTTGTTTAACTTTCAAATGACAAAATCAATCCATCGTTCAGACAAGAAACAAGGTAAAAATAAAAGGACTTTTCTTTATTCATTCTATTTTCAAAAAGTACATAAGCATTCGTTATGATAAAAAGAAATTTTCATTTCTTGTGGCTAACTTATACAACTTGTTTCTACGGGACTGGTTGTGCAGTCTCCGGCCCCGATGATACAGTTGTGTTTCCAATTTTTGTATTTCGGTTGACGTGGCAGTCAGTGTTGCCGTATCCTCATATCACCCCCCCCCCTAGTGTTCGAATGCAAAGAACGCGAATTGGAACACTGCAAGTTTTGCACCTTTGAGAACTCTACTAATGAACTGCTAGATAATCTTCAGTTCGGTAACAAACTTCACTTCCCCTCAGGAATTTATGCGATCGAGCCAAAGACTATCTAACAACCCCTAGTGATTTGCACTTGTGAACAGTCGGGTAACCTTTGCTTGATAGCAAGCTTAATTTTCCGATGAAAATTTTGCTATCGAGCCAAAGATTATCTAACCGCTCAGAAGCCTTTTTATTAAAGGTCTTATTGCTGTTGTTGAAACCTTCCTCGTAGTATGCTTTACGTTGTCGCCTCATTAAAAACCTTGCTAGAAAAACCTAATTGGGACAAAAACTGGACGAAGAGAAAAAGAGTGCAGCACATACTTTCAATATAGGTGATGTTCATCAGCAATAATATCTCTTGAGGTGTGCTACATTCTAGTTGCTTGGCAACTTTTCTCCATCCCGATTCTCCAACCCGTATGAACCTTTTCTGGTGATAGCTGAAACTCTGTAGGGGCCTTCCCAGGTTGGGCCTAGCTTCCATGCGTTGAGTTCCCGGGTGTTCTAAGTTACTTTCCTTAGAACCAAGTCTCCCACTTTAAAATAACGAAGGTTGGCTCTTCGATTATAATATCTTTCCATTATATTCTTTTGGGCTGCCATTCTTATATGCGCCAAGTCCCTGCGCTCATCGAGTAGCTCCAAGTTGACTAACATAGTTTCGTTGTTCGTCTCTTCACTTGCCTGGAAATATCTCAAGGTAGGCTCTCCTACTTCCACCGGGATTAAGGCTTCTGCTCCGTACACAAGGGAAAAAAGAGTTTCGCATGTACTTGATTTTGCCGTTGTTCGGTATGCCCATAACACTCCAGGAAGTTCCTCATGGCATTTACCTTTAGCACCTTCCAACATTTTCTTGAGATTTTGTATAATCACTTTGTTCGTTGATTCCGCTTGACCATTTGCGCTCGAATGATAGGGCAAAGATGTGATTCTTTTGATTTTCAAGTCTTCAAGGAACTTTGTGATATTTGCGCCTATAAACTGTGAGAGAATAAGAGAAATATATTTAGTACTACATTATTTGCACGATGGGAGATGAAGAAAGGTAGTTTTCCTAACACCCTATAGTCTCTCGAAGATAAGTACAGACGTATCTGTACCGATCCGCAAGACTCTATTAGGCCTCCTCATAACTTGTGAGACGTACGTGAACCTAGTGCTCTGATACTATGTTGTCATGACCCAAATTCACCTATAGGTCGTGATGGCGCCCAATATCTCAGCTAGGCAAGCCAACTAATGATTTAAACATATATTCAAAAAAATTATCCGAGTAATCAAACTCTTCGAAATTTTAAAAATTAAGAAAGATATGAGAAAATAAGATAAATTAGAACCCAAGTAAAATAATTAAATCTACAAATTCTACTAGCGTGTGCGCCAAGACCTGGTGTCACAAGTGTATGAACATCTAGTAGATTATACAAAATTCTAAATACTGTCTAAAATAAAATAGACAGAATATAAATACAAGAGGAGACTCAAGGGCTGCAGAACGACTCAAGAAGCAGCTCACCACTAAGTCTCGGGGTATCTGGGTATGCTCCGGTAGGTCCTCCGATAGTACCTGTCTCAGGTCCTGCACAAAAAGTGCAGCAAGCGTAGCATGAGTACGTAAATAATGTGTACCCAGTAAGTATCAAGCCTAATCTTGAAGAAATAGTGATGAGAGGTCGACTTTGACACTCACTATGGGTTAATAAATTTTTAAAGTAAAGAATATTTAATAAGCATGATTTATGTGAATAACACTAATTCCCTTAACAACAGAAATAATTAATTCATTAAATTTCAATAATTTCTAATTTTATCAATTAACTTCACAAGCTGCAATTAAATTATCAAAGTATCGTGTAATTATTATTATTATGCACGATTTTTGCCTAGGTCGTACGACCCGATCCAGAGTGTCGTGTACACTACCGAGGGACGTGTGGCGCGATCCATAGATGCATCTACTCTGTCGAGGCGTTCGACCCGCTCCACAAGAAAGGAGGACATTTTCTTATGAACCTCTGGAATGAGAAGTTCTTATAATGTTAACACATAGAATGTTCGATCTTTATTAACAATTAAATAATTTACACAAAATTCGAGTATATGAAGTTTCGATCTTTTACTATTTCCACTAACAATTTACAATATAATCCCAGTAGTTTAATTAAATAAAATATGCAATTATCACAAGTAATTCATAATTTGAGTCCTAAACTACCTGGACATAGCATGATTAGTAGCTACGCACGGACTCTCGTCACCTCGTACGTACGTAGCCCCCACAGTTAACAATAATTATTAGTTAAAATCACCTATGGGGTAAATTCCCTCTTACAAGGTTAGACAAGAGAATTACCTTGTCTCAAAGTCCACTCCCGAGCACAATGTCGCGTAAAAATCCCAATTCGGTGCCGAAAAATCCGAAACTATCCAAATGTTATATAAAATAATTAATACATGCTCAATAATTCGAAATTAGACTATTAAATTAATTGCCCAACCTAAAATGATAAAATTCCTAAAATTCAACCCGGCCCCACGTGCCTGAATTCCAGAAATTTTTGGAGGAAAATGTTACCCATAATTTCAAGAACTCAAATATACAATTTTCATCCAATTCCATACCCATTTTCGTGGTTAAAACCTCATTTTTATACAAATCTAGGTTTTTCATCTAAACCCTTGATTTCCTAAATTTACACATTATAGTCTACCCATAATCTATGTATTTAACTCAAAGTATGTAGAATTAACTTACCTTCAAGTTTCTAGTTGGGATCCCCTCTCAAAAAGCTCCAAAATCGCCCAAGAATGGAGAGAAATGGGCAAAACTGGCTGAGTCTCGCCTATTTTAACGTTCTGCCCAGACAGCATTTTCGCATCTGCTGTGCCTGGGCCGCATTTACACGTCGCTTCTGCGCCAAATCTGTCGCTCCTGTGGCTCAAGCCGCTTCTGTGCCCATTGCCCTCGCACCTGCGCCTTCGCAGGTGTGGAAAATTGTTTGCTCCACCTGCGAAGGCGTTATATATGCACCACCACCTGATCAGCTGGTATACGTTGATGATTTCTCCCATAGTGGATGAGATGATATGATGGGGTGCCTTCAGAGGCTTGATGATGTTATGTACGCATATACCTATGCATGGTATGGAATTTATGCGTACATGCATGACATTATAAATTTTTCATGATTCACAGAGCTATTCAGAATTACAGGTTGAGTTCTTTACTCCATGTTTCTTTCATGTCTTTTATATACTATTGTCATGCCTTACATACTCGTTACTTTATTTGTACTGACATCTCTTTTGCCTGGGGACACTGCGTTTCATGCCTGCAGGTCCCGATAGACAGGTTGAGATTCCTCCTAGCAGGCTATCAGCTCAGCGGAAGGTGTTGGTGCGCTCCACTTGCTCCAGAGTTGCCTATCTGATCAGTATGATTTGGACATGTATTGATTGGTATGGCAGGGCCATATCTCAAATTTATGATATTTATGTACTCGTAGAGTCTTGTAGACAGATGTCATGTATATGGATACTTGTATGGCCTTGTCGCCTATGTTTTGAGTATACAAATGATCATGTCGGCCTTATAGACCCGTATGTCACATGCATAAGCTTCTATATCATGTTGGGTCATCCCATGTCGAGTATTCTCTTATGTTTAATTTTAGTTATCTCATGACGGCCTTTCCGGTTCATTTACCCATGATAGTATGATAAGAAGGATACGTTACGTTGGTACTTGGTTGAGTTAGGCACCGGGTGCCCGTCACGGTCCTACAGTTTGGGTCGTGACATTTACGAGCCGTTGATAAGTGGATCCGGCGTTCTTTAGCCCGAAGGGCATCACATTATAGTAATATGTGCCAAATTTCGTTATGAACGAATTTTTTCCCTGATACTCTGGGTTCATCTTAATTTGCTTGTACCCGGACTAAGCATCGAGGAAACTCATTAACTCGTGCTCGGCCGTTGCATCAATTATTTGATTGATGTTTGGCGGTAGGAACGAGTCCTTTGGACATGCCTTATTCAATTCCTTATAATCTACGGACATACAAAATTTATTGTTCTTCTTTGTAACTACTACTACGTTAGCTAGCCAGTCTGGATATTTTACCTCTCGGATCGAATGGATATCAAGTAGGCGAATTACCTCTTCTTTGACGAATTTATTTCTGGCTTCCGCAATAGGGCATTTCTTTTGTCTTACCGGAGGGATGCTGAGATCCAAGCTTAACTTGTGTACGGCCACTTCTCTCGGGATACCTATCATATCCGCATGCGAAGATCGAGTCATACACTAGAGACGTCAATATGTTGCCTGCACACGAAAGAGGAAACCCATGAAGAATAAAAAATAATAATAAATTCCTAAATTAGCAGCAAAATCTACTTTGAACACTATTGATGGCAAATCTTTGGCAACGACGCCAAAATTTGACGAGTGCAAAACACAACACGAAATTGATGCTCGCTAATCAAGGATAGTATAGTAAAATATCGTCTCCCCAGGGATTGGATTTAAATAATGTTCGAGTAATTTCTGGTTTAATTACTATTCAGGAGGATCAATACTTGAGTTAATTAATTATGAACTACGTTTAACTACTACAATAAAGCAATTGATAATTGATTGCAACAAACCAGAGATTAGCAAAGTCGGATTCTTATCAATGTGAGGAACAAGAGTTTTGATGTGATATGTGCAAGGTTGTTATTCTGGATATGATATTGTTATATTTCACTCTTGGGGTTCTATTGATTCTCACGAATTCAATAGGTGATTAGCTTATGCTTCCGATTCATACTCCTCTCTCGATTAAATCTAAATCTTTCAAATAAACTAATGTGAAGTGCGGTGAAACTTGCAAGAATATATTGGTACGAATGGTCTAAGAGAAACTTATCTCGGATATTCTCAATCTTAATTTAAGAGGTAGATCATAAAGTTATTTCGATTACTTTAAAGAAGTACCAAAATAAATTAAGGCATACGTTACAACAATATTCAATATTATGCTCATATTCCGATTAAACAAGACAATGAATAAAATACAACTAGAGTTAAAGCTCTTCCAATAAATTCAAGCAATTAAGCAGTAATCAAATTTATAAATAACAGCCAAGCACCAAATCACGTAAACCCTAAGGTAAACTACTCCATAATTATGGAGGAAGTCATCACAAAAAGAGTTAAAGAATAATAAAGCATCAATGCAACGTTACAATCCAAACTCTCGTATTGAATTGATAGAAGGATGATAAAATCATGTGTCTTGTAGCCTCCAATGCTCTCCCAAAGCTTCCAAGGTCAAAAGTCCTCTAAAAATCGTGTTTTGGTGTATTTATATCATGTAGGAACGGACCCGGATGAAACTACCCTTTCCAAGCCGAAGTGGGACAATTGGACCGCAAAAATACACTGGCGCAGTGCCCCATGTGCCACATCAGTGAGGATTTTCAGAGAGTTGATTTTTTTCACTCTGCAAGAATTTTGCACTAGCGCCCCGCTGCGCATGGCGTGGCGCGGCGCACTAGTGCAATTCTTTCAGAGTAATTTTTGTTTTCTCACTTTTTGACATTCAGACTTGGTCCTCGACCCCTGAACGTGATCCCAGCTTAATTTCTTGGGCTTTTACTCATACTTCAAAGCTCCAACATGTTCAAATTAGCTCCAAATTATCTTAATAGCTTGGAATCATTTCCTTAAAGGCATAAAACATATAATAAGCGCAAATCACCATTAATTAAGTTCAACCACATGTAAAATGCAGTGATTAGAGTGCAAACTATGACTAAAATACGGGTTTCTAGCCTACCATCAACCACGTAAAATAATCGGCATTAAATTTAAGAAATTCAATAAACCAAGACCTGAGCTTGGGGTGCAATCTTGTCCCCAAATGGAATTTCCTCTCCAAGAACTTTTCAAATAACGCGACTTGATCAAGCTCTTCCGCTGTGGACTTCGTTGTGTCCGTCTCTTTCGGTACCTGGAAGTATCTTGGCACCTGATAAGATTCTGATGCTTCTTTCCCTGGTTAACTTCACTTGATTCGGGAGCAGGTGCCAGTTCCTGTAATTGTTATGCCGCATGATCCTTCCCTTTGCTACTGGAGACCGAAATCGCATTTATCTCCCTTGCTGCCGGTTGATCGCCCTTAATCTGCTTAATCCTGGAATTTCAGCAACTGATGATACGTTGAAAGTACGACTTTCATCTCGTGCAACCACGATCTTCCCAGAATAATGTTGTAACCCATATCAGTGTCGACAACCTCGAAAAGAGTCGTCTTCATCACCCCTTCAGAATTTGCGGGCAACAGGATTTCTCCTCAGGTTTTCACGCTTGCAAGGTTGAATTTGGCGAGGCGTTTTGTGGCCGGGATGACGCTTCTGGTAAGTTTAGCTTGTTCCAATACCCTTCATTGTATGATATTGGCTGAACTTCCTGGATCTACAAGAACACGTTTGATTTTACAATTTAATATATTTAGAGAAATTACCAGTGCGTCGTTGTGCGGTAGCAACAGTCCATCTCCATCCTCCTCCGTGAAAGTGATTTCGTCTTCAGCGACTTCCCAGAGTCTCTTGTTGTGAGTTACTGATACCTTCGTCTTTTTTGTTACCGAGAAGGTAACCCCGTTAATCTCGTTTCCCCCAAAAATCATGTTGATCGTCTGGCGCGGGGGGTCTTCGCCTATTTTTGATGGCTCCGCATTAGCACGGTTGCGACCGTAATTATTCTTAGCCCGGTCACTTAAGAATTAGCTGAGATGGCCATTTTTCAGCAATGTCGCCACCTTTTTCCGCAGATGTCGGTAGTCTCCAGTCCGGTGGCCATTCGTTCTGTGGTATTCGCACCACAAATTGGGATCCTTCTGGATGGGATTGGACCTTATCGACTTCGGGAATCGTGCTTATTTAATGTTCATCATAGCCGATACGAACTCTACTACATTGACGTTGAAGTTGTATACTGATAGCCTGGGATAGGAAGGATCCCGAGAACCTGATGTCTCTTTGTCCTATAAAGATCTGTTATTCCAATCGCGATCAGTTCTTCTGTCGGTAACGAACTTGTCTGTCGACCGAAAACCTCTGCCATGTCCTTCGGCCCGTTCGCAGGGCAAAAATTGGCCCCTCGAAGATAGTTTATCTGTGTCGAAATTATCTTTTGATATTTCTTTATTCTTCTCCTGACCTTTTGCCGACGTCAGGATGCCAATCTAATCGTCTTCAATCCTTATCTTGGACTCGTACCGGTTGTGAACATCCACCCAAGTCACCACTTGGAACTCAAGCAAGCTTTCCTCAATTTTCGGGAAGCAATAGAACTTCTCAGATTCAGACCCTTGGTGAATGGTTCATCCGCCCATTCATCCGGAACAGCTGGGAGCAATATTCTTTCCTTTTGGAATCAGGTGACGAATTTTCGTAGCAACTCGGACTCTCTTTGTACAATTCTTAATATGTCGGCCTTCCGGGCCTGCACCTTTTTAGCCCCGGCATAGGCTTTAATAAAAGAATCTGCGAGCATCTCTAAGGAATCTATGAAATGCTCGGGCAACAGCGAATACCACGTCAAGGCTCTCCTCGTGAGGGTCTCTCCGAATTTCTTCAGCAAAATAGCTTCAATCTAGTGGGGAGCTAAATCGTTCCCCTTCACCACTATTGTATAGGTGGTAATATGCTCCTGAGGGTCCGAAGTCCCATCATATTTCAGCACGCCGGGCATTTTAAACTGCTTCGAGATTAATTCTGGTGCCACACTTGGTTTGTACGGCAACTGAGTATATTTCTTTGAGTTCGGCCCTTTCAGCACCGGTGGTGCGTCCGGGATTTGGTCCATGCGGGCGTTCACTTTTCTCATAAACCGTAAGAGCTCGCTTTTGAAGGGATCGCTCTCATTATTATGACCGGAATTGCTCTTATTGGCCCCATCAAAGCCAACCTCGCCCCTCGAGGTGTTGTTGTCGACCCTCTGCGTTGTTTGATTTGCGAGATCACTGGGAGTAACTGGACCTCGTCCATTCGCGTTATTGGAAGCACCTGGCAATGCCTCTTTTAGTTCCGTCATAACCTTATCCTGTCGTGTGAGATATCCTAGAATGATCTATTGCTGCTCCTGCAGGACCCTTACCGCTTTAACAACATGCTCTTCTTCAGCATCATCGGGAGTCGCCTCCCGAACATGTCGCGGGTACCGCCTGCCGTAGACCGGCGTGGCATCATTTCCCTCATTGCGGGTATTACTGATAGAATTCTCGTACTGAGGCTATTCTCCTTGGGTCTCAAAATTGTGTGTGTTGTTAATACCATTATCTGCTATTTTTGTGATTTTTGCTTAGAACATATAATCAAAACACGTTAGTAAAATAGGCAAGGATCGACTTAATTACACGACTGTCTAGGCCCCACGGTGGGCGCCAAACTATTTACCCGTAAAATAGTACAATTGAATTTATTCGTGATTTCTAGACAAGTGGATTAATTCTATCCTGAAATAATAAAAGAATTGAAGAAATATGCAACACTTAGCCTTGCGATGAAGATGAAATAGTAGAAACAGTAGTTCTACGAGCAAGGTTTCCGGGCACAACAGTAATGAAATCAAAAAATAAGAAGGTAAAATTGTATAAAGCTTTGAATAGATTATAGCATAAGTGTTCCAGAAAATTTATGTCATTTACAATGATAACAGAGCTCACTATTTATAGTTGCACCTAGGGAACAAGGTCATAGGATTTTGCCATTCTTTAATGTCAATTATGAGAGCCATTGAAGAATGTGTAACAGTGAGCATGAATGACAAATTATTTGTAACAGGCAGTGTACTAAATACTGTAGAATATTCTCCATTAAATGCTACCAGGTGGCAGGCATTTATTGCATCTTTATGAACATAATTCTTTCTGGTAACAAATGGAATAGTTGTCTTCGGTTTTAACTATCCTCTGTCTTCGGTTCCACGTGTCATTCTCTTATTCAATTACTTAACATAGCATATTTTACCATATACACTTCGATGCAATGGGGACAAGATGATGTGATATACTACGATCAAGTATGGAAGTGTTGTTCTTCGTATCGGCAATATGAAACCTCTCAACAGCTCCCGTTCTTTTATAGGGTCCAATTGAGATAGGTAGGCCCCAAAACCTCCCTTATTGTCTTGTTTGCTTTTGGATAAGAAAAACTAGTCATTTTTACCTTCCGCCTTTAAGGCTTATATCTTTCTTTTAGAAGCTTATTATTTGGAGTAGCTTTTCACTATTAGAATATCTTTACTTAAAAGAAGTTATAACTTGCTTTAAAAAATAGATTGTCTAACATGCATTAATGTGAAATGAGTTTAAATAGAGCCAAATGATTAGAAATGTTCTATACAATCAATTTCACTAATTTAGTATTGAGGCTTAATATATACTCCAATATAATTGACTGACCATTTAAGAACTACTCCATTAAATATATTGGGAGGACCAGAATTTGCCTATTTAGAGAATCCCCACTGTCAAGAACTAGAATTTGCCTGTTTAGAAGAATCTGAACTCAAAATTTTTACCTGCCAAATTCTCTGACTAGTTTGGTATGGCCTTTGTCAATTGCCCTTTCATATTTCTATTATATAGAAGAGAGAAGAGAGGTCGACCAAGGGCATAATAGTCATTTCAAATGTATTAGTGCATTGTTTCATTCTTTGCTTGTATACTAGGCTCAAAAGTTTGGTCGTGGGTTCTTAATAACAAGAAAAATCAAAATTAACATGGCCACATGCTATTAAATTCTTCAGGTGGACCCCACTTTTCACTCAACCTTCCGTATCTTCATTAAATGCATTACTTGATTGTTATTATTATTTTTTCAATAGGTACTTTTAACTAGAAAAATTATTTTTTTTGGTAATTTTGTAATTCAAATGTTCACCTGATTAAAAATACTATGGTAACATACATTTATATATGACAATTCTATTATATCCTTAAGAAAAATAATTTTATTTATTAACTATTTCATATAAAGAAGATTTTATTTAAAAAAATAGTGATAGTTTATGTAGATTTACTTTCAGATGTTCTTATATTATTATCAATTGATATCATTTTATACAAAGTTCTCATTAAATTGTAATTTCAATTGGAATACTTTATAAAATTAGGAAAAAAATATTTAAGAATAAAATATAGTTTAAAGTCCCCTTTTTTGTTATAGAATATTGAAATTTGTTCAAATTGTATAATAAATATCCCCTCTCTAAAATATGATTTGAGAATATCTGAAGTAAAACTTAAGACAATTAATTTGTGGAATTTTTTTCTTTTAAAAATTATTAGATATTAGGAAGTATGAGAAGTATCATCATACATGATTATACTTCTCCCTATATGATCGAAGTTAGTTGGGTACTTCCTCTATTCAATAAGAATTCAACATTATATAAATTTCAAAATACATAAATATACAATTAATTATTTTAAAAAATCTCAACAAATAACTATTGTGATGAAAATTGTATTATACCCTAAATAGTATCTCAATCATATCAAATGAAACTAAAACAAACTACAATATTTCAATTTAAGGTCAATTTGATTAGTATTTAGAGTGATCGAGAGATTAATTTATTTTTAATATTATGTCATTAAACTAAAATAAAATACATTTTTTTTGGTTAGAAAATCTTAATAATTAAAATCACGATTATTATTTCAAAGAACCAAAAAAATACCTTTTCATCAACTATTTGGGAATAAAATTAATATGTTTTATTATTCAAATTTTGATTAGTATAAAAACAAAAAGTAATACATTAACACAGCTGAAAATACTAAAAGAAAAAAACTATATATTTTTCAATTTAAACAATGAGGAAAATACATCACGGCATATTTTTCAACTGGCTTTTTAATCATTATTTTATAGTAATTAATTTTAAGTTTGGTGGTGCAAAAATATTTTAAAATAAAAAAGTGTAGACCCTATGTAGAATTAATTTAAATTGTACTTGAATTATTATCTAATCATTGTATAATAAAGTATCAAACTTCGACAAGTATTACAAAGTGATTGGTATAGTAATACGATTTCATAAAAATTAAAATGCACATAATGCGAAAGATAAATAACAATACAAGTAATCGTGGTTCTATACATTATTACACAAAAGTCTATTCTCCTTCTTCTTTTCCTAAAGGCGTAGAAAGTGTGTAATTAGCAATAGACCAAGAAATATTAAAAGGAAGAAAACAAGAAGAAGAAGAAAAAATTGGGCTCGTGCATCCTACGGGTACATCATCTAGTTTCTATTATATAGAAAAGATAATAGAAAAGAGAAGTGCAGGTCGACCAAGGGCAAAAGAGAAATATATTCAAATATGCAAGGGTAAAATGGTGATATCATGTGTTGATATCATAAAAGTTTTTTGATATACGTGGGCACGCATGCTTAAGTCAAGCAGTTTTGTTTCTCGCGGATACACTCAAACATAACTCTAGAAGCATCTTCTTTCATCTCTCCGACATCTCCGACTGAAAGAGTCTCCTTTATCTTCTCGGTTGGTTGTCGCCATTTTAGGTATGTTAATTTCAAATGTTTCGCGCCTAAATTTTCTTCCAGTTCTATCTTCTGAGTTTTTCCAATTTAACGGCTTAAATTTTTTGATGATGTTGTTATTATTCTGCCAACTCTCTTTTCAATATTCTTCTTCTTTCTATTTCTCTTTTGCATTTTCTCTATTTCTTTTCATGATGGTTACTTTCAGACTTTCCTAGACTGCATAGTTGTTTTCATTTTGTTAGTTGAATGCTACAATTCTAGGTCTACTTTCTAAAAATACCAAATCGAAATTTATCAGAACTATATTTCCCTCCTATATTTATGTATTTCTTTCAATTCCAACCAAGAGGTTGTGAGTTCGAGTCACCCCAAGAGCAAGGTGGGGAGTTCTTGGAGGGAAGGATGCCGAGGGTCATTTGGAAACAGCCTCTCTACCCCAGGGTAGTGGTAAGGTCTGCGTACACACTACCCTCCCCAGACCCCACTAGTGGGATTATACTGGGTTGTTGTTGTTGTTGTTGTTTCAATTTCATCTAGCTAGAAACTTCTTTGTTTATTTGTTTTGCTCTATTAAGTATTTTTTGGTTGCAGTTTAGCTACTGTAAATAGTATACTTTGGCTGAGGCAGAAGAGACCGCAATCAATTACATATTAGTGCTTCTTCAATTTTGAGGCTTAGTTTGGATTTCTTTTGAAGCATGGCATGGCATGGCAGAATTCTTTCATCGAAATGTTTGACCTTTTATTAAATAATGGATCTTGATATTTTTTTTTATGTAGTTTAAACTTACACTTAGATATACAAATTTATATATTAGTCGTGCTTGGTCTTGCTGTTTCGTTTGTTTTCAAAATAGTAAAGAGATCACATGTCAAAAGATTGAACAAAAATAGAAGCAGCTTATAGTCACCAGAATAAGAAACTTGAAGTGATCTAAATGAAGCGAGACTCTTTATGGTTGGTGGATGCAATGCATGATTTTGAATTTGTTTTACTGCTACATAAGAAGATAGATACAAATATATTTCTAAGCCATTTCATGGTCAAGATTTTGCTTGATTTTGTTTATAGACGAGAACCTTGAATCTTGTTAATAAAAAAAATATATGAGTTGCATTGGCAGAGCATAAATAAAAAGGGAGAAAAATAAGAGCTATGTATTGTGGAAGTACTTTTGCCTGTATTTGAAAGTTAGTTTTGGTAAAACCTTATTCAATTCGCAAATGATTAACAAGTCTCAGTAGTTTAGTCATTCAAGTACAACTTTAGTTTCGATTCTAATTTTATTGTAGTCAAGAAATTAGTAGAGCAGTTTAAGGATATATATAACTATTATTTTTTCTTCTTTTAGATGATTTGCCCCTATATCTATCTCCTCTCATGTTGTTCACTTCTTTGAAATAGCACAATCAGAATTCAAGGAAAACAAAAGATGAATTCTTGTGGAAAGCTTCTGTTGATTGCTTTTTCTTTTTCCAGTTTCTCATGCACCTTATAGGTAATATTGTTAATTTTGCCGAGGCAAGGCAATGACCCAAACTTTTACTGATGTTTGCATCACGATGGGTTGTCTACATCTCACCCTTTATGGTGCAACCTTTCCCAGATTCTACATGAACATGGGTTGTTTTGTGTACCGGGTTGCCTTTTTTTCAGCATTCTATATCCAATCATAGCTGTAGAGTACTGGTATATTTTCTTTTTATGCATATTTTATGGTATTACATAATGAATTCTCCATTGAATAACACTTTTTACTTTGTAACTAGTTGAGATGAACTGCTATTTGGGATATCACTCACTTCATTTATAAAAATAATGCGTTGTTCATCTTTAGTCTTAGGGAGATGTCTACTAGTATTGTCTTTTTAATTTTTATCTTAGCAAACTGCTAATTTTCTTGTGTCTCTTAAATAGCTACATCAAGATTCACAGATG
Source organism: Nicotiana otophora (assembly GCA_000715115.1). Taxonomy (NCBI): domain Eukaryota; kingdom Viridiplantae; phylum Streptophyta; class Magnoliopsida; order Solanales; family Solanaceae; genus Nicotiana; species Nicotiana otophora. The sequence goes on from AWOL01S0005117.1 coordinate 42,663, forward strand.
ATACAAGTTAATTATGGCCAGAACAAACTAATAAAGATGATATGATGAAAATTTTCGTTAACAAGAAAACTCTATATGAAAGTAGAATGAGAAGCTTGACAATTTTAGTATCTCTAATTCAGAAGATAAAGTAAAGAGAGCAGTGCTCATACAAAGTGGAAGGAGCCACTTAAATAGAGGGAAAGTATTCAAACTTTGATGATGATCTGAAGCTATCTTTAAGGTCAATTATTTATTGAAAAATGAAAATCTTCACTTAGCCTGAATGTGCTTCTGAACGACTTTATGTTTAACTTTTCAGGATCGGGTGAATGACTTTAGAAAATAAGTGGAGAAAATATTAAACGATATTGCTTGAGATGTTTCTGATAAACATGAATTTGAAAGGAAAAACAACCAACTTCTAGCAAATATATTGAGAAAGCTGATGAATACAAATGGCTAATGAAAAAGCATTGAAAGAGTTCTTCCTTCTTAAAATCACACATGTGATTTATCGCCACTAAGGAAGTGGTGTTGATTTCATGTAATCATCTCAAACTTGTAACATAAAGTTCAAGACCTGTTCTGAATATAGATATCTTCAAGGGTGGTGCATATTCTTACAAAAAATAAGCTTATAGGCATTGGGGGAGCTAAAGTCTTTGTATGGTTTAAGGTCAGATATATCCTTGAAAATAACCTGGATGTATGTTCAAGTTCATGGCTAGCACACCCATGTTAGGTGTGAATACATGTGCAGGCCCTTAAACTTGTCCAAATTTTTATTTAGACACTTGTAGTAAGACTTGTTCCAATTGAATGCGTAGACAATGCTAAAAGTGTGTCTATTGAACACAAATATGATAATTCTAAATCAAATCCGCTGTGTGATGATCACTTGCTATTGACATTGTAAACAAAACCAATCAAGAAAGGACGTATCAGCAAAAGTAAAAGTCAAGATCTAAAAGAAAAGAATAAGAGAAGATGTTGACGGGAAAAAAAGATTCCGGCGAAAAGTTTCAAATATCCGACGAGGAAATATGTCTTTGAATATTTTTTAGATTTTGTACATATTGTTAAATTAGTTTCAGTGATTCCAACATGTGAACATTTTTCTTCGAAAAGAAAGTGGGTTTCCATTGAAATAATGTTCCAACAACGCCACATTCGACTCCGTCGGCAGTAGAATGTTTTCGGCGACATCAAAATCTCTCTCCCCAACAACCGAAAGAGAAAAGCAGTGTATGTCATAATACTCCATCACACAAATTGTTCAAATCCTTTAAAACATTTTTAAGTTGTATCATTATAAACTTTTCTCTATGAAAAATTCTAAGAAGAAAATTACTTTTTCGAAAATGGGAGGACCTATTCGTCGTATGAATTTGAACAATGGCTAAAAAGAACAACAACAACAACAACCCAGTAGAATCCCATTAATGGGGTCTGGGGAGGGTAGTAT
>AWOL01S0005119.1:0-12564 GCA_000715115.1 Nicotiana otophora
AAATGTGCAAAAGTGCCTATTGAAATACGGCAGTGTCTTCAGCATAAATAAAATTTTGGTAAGTATTGTTTGGTCGTGAATTCCAAATTCGAAAATGACTATTGGAACAATACCGCGAATTTTAACAATATTGCGCAAAAAATTATGGAAAAATAAAAATAAATAACAAAAAGGGAAAATAATATCTAAACTCTTTAAGATATAGAAGAAATGCTTCTATATATAAGCATAATAATTTTCCTCTTCTTATCAATGCAGGACAAAATTCCTTTACAAACGAGACATTTCGAACATTTCATTCCCCTCTAATTCTATTTGCCTCCATTTTTCATTCAAACCTCAACTAAAACCTCAACACCAACTGCTAAATTCATCTCCAAATGAGTTCCAACTTGAAACGGAACTTCCAACCAACAACTAATTCAGTCCCCAAACACCAATTTTAACAAACAACAATAATTTCAAATAACCAATTTTAGTATAGTTCACTTGATATTTCTAGCCAATAATTGTACTTTTTGAATCAAATTTTTTAGGTCTTTTATAATTTGTAGAAATAATATGGATGAGGAAAGGTGCAAAATAGAGTATCCTAAGATTGATTATTTGTTGAAAATGCTTGTTTACTAGTTGAAAAAATGAAATGAAAGTTTAGGCTTAACCAAAAAGAAAAGCAATTAAGACAAATCTCTGGAGAAGAAGCGTTTTATGTGAGCGTGTCACGGCCCAAAATCTCCCCACGTTATGATGGCACCTAATCCAACCGGTTAGGTAAGAAAAACAGTACAAGTCACTACTATAGTGATAAATCATCAATATTATTGATAAAACTGTAGATGAATTCGATATAACCATCCCAATGACTAGTAGTACAAGTCATGAGTCACTAAGATTTAGATTTACAAAACTGGCCTGAAGAATAAATACAACATCTATTTTACGTTTATGTAAACAAATAAAATACTAAACTACCACGAACAAAAGGTAGCATGAATTCGGTATGATGGTACGTCTCAAATGCAAGGCTTTATCTTCCACAGTTACTCAGGTCCAGAATCTGTACGCAAGGTGCATAAGTGTAGAATGAGTACAACTGACCTCATGTACTTAGTTAGTATTTGGACTAACCTCAGAGAAGTAGTAACAAGGTTTTTAAGTCAAAAGATACCCACTTGGTAGAACTTGTGCAGCTCAACAACATGTATATTATAGAGAAAATATTCCAGAAAGATAATTACGGAATATAGAATATAAACAGTAAAGGTGCACAACTGGGATATGGTAATAAACAAACTCTACTAAATATACATGTGCAACAAATAACAGTCCCCTGCTAACAAAGAGTTATGCACCATATAATATGTGTGCTCAATACTCATATATGACTTTAAAGCTGCGCCCAACATGATCCGATTCAATATCAATTGCCAAGTAACACATATAAGCGAACCTTTCAAAAGTCAAATATATCAATGCATGATGACAACTTTCTTATCACGTCAATCCGATACGCTACCGTCAACTCAACAAAATATGAGATATTAACACCACATAGGTAAAATCGATCTTGACAACCAAATCATCAAATAATAACACAGGCATAGATTAGCATGTTAGTTGCAATGCAAAAATCATGTAAAATGCATGGCAAACATAAATAATTCACATGCACATTAAAGAATGTCACCCTCGTACCACTGCATTCACATCATCAATAAAATCACCCCCAAACTATCACATAATATCATCAATAATGCCACCCTTATTTCGATGCATGCACAATATCAGTAAATACCACCCTAATTTCACCACATGCGCAATCACCACCCTTATTTTGCCACGTGGGCAAGCATGAAACATTCAATCCATATTTCTTCCCATCCGCAATAATAATCACAATCATACGGTAAAGACCTCATATCAACACTAAATAAATCCTCCAAAATGTCCACATGTGCCATAATCATCACAAAGCAATATGCCAAATTTTCAACAAAGATAAAAGCCCATAATTTTATCAATAAAATGTACAAGGACATGACAATAATAAAATACGGATGTGTGTTCAACATATAAAGCGTGACTACGACTAAATCAATTATAGCAATCAAGTTCAAGTAGTCATTCAAAGGATCACATATGTGTCACAGAGTGCACACGTCCCAGTCAAGGCACAACGCAAAAACAAGTACGGATGTGTGTTCATAACATACATATATCTACATCCGAGGCAAGCATAGCATAAGTCTCTACATTTGCTCATCATGTACAAGATAAGATACCAGTAGCCTCAACATTACTCTAGCATGGTTTGTTGTGCTTACGTAGTCAATTAATTAAATAATGCATTGATTCAAGTAGAAAACAAAACCAAATAAAGCATAACATAATCTAGAATATACCCGAGCATGAATACTTATTGCACATCTAAATACGCTCTTCACCTTATATACACATCACGCCCGCGTGTAGCAAACAATAATAGTTATTAGGAAAAATTCCCTCAACCAAAGCTAGGAAAGACACTTGACTCAAACAAGCTAAATCAACACTTTAAAAATGCCTTCTCATGCGAATCAACCTCTGAACGGCTAGAATCTAGCCACAAACAATTCAATAAGATCAAATAAAGCCATAGGAATCGAGACCAAATGATAAAGGTCTAATTTTTAATCAAATACTCAAAGTAAAAAACAAGTAAACCCGAGCCCGCACTTAGGAACCCAAGAAAAACTAAAAAATTCCGAACACCAATTTCAATACGAGTCCAAATATAAATGTTTCATCCAAGACCAAGTCGAAATTAGGGTTGAAATCTCCATTTTTTACTTTAGAAAAACTTTGCCAAAACCCTCAATTTTTCTCTCTTGGATTCACCAATCAAATGCCAAAATCAAAGATAGAATCATAAATAATAATCAAATCCGAGTCAAAAATACATACCCAATCCAAGTGGGTGAAAATCGCCTGATGAATCGCCCAAATTCGGGCTCCCAATCTCAAAATATAATAAAATTAGGCTAACCCTCGAATACAATAAGATGCATGTAATTCTGCATATGAGGACAATAACATCGCATATGCGACCTTGCATCTGCGAGCCCTTGCTTGCATATGCGAATATATTCGAGTTTCACTAATCTCGAATCCACGAACCAAGCACCGCATCTGCGGCTCTGCAGGTGTGCACAAACCCTTGCAGAAGAGCCTTCGCATATGTGCCACAAGCTCCGCAAAATCAATTTCTCATCTTAGTTCTCAAACTCGCATCTGTGAACAAATCACTACAGGTGTGGCATCGCACCTGCGCCCCCTCATACGCAAAAGCGACAATCTCCAAGAACACATCCTCCTTGCATAATCAAAATAAATCCTGCAAAAGCGACAATGCACCTGTGACCAATCCTCCGCGGGTGCAAAACACCAGTAATAGAACTACAAAACAAGATCAAAATAATCTGAAACTCATCAGAAACACACCCGAGCCCCTCAAGATCCCGTCCAAACATACCAACTCGTCCCAAAACATAACACGTACCTACTCGAGGTCTCAAATCACAGAAAATAACATCAAAATCATAACATACCTCAATTCAACTTTAATGAACTAATAGAACTTCCGCTTTCAAACCTCATGCCGAGCCACGTGTAGCCAACTAAGAATAATCCCAAAATGTTTACACAAGTCCCAATTGACATAAAAAACTTATTCCAACTCCCAGAACAACAATCCAAATCCATTAACCATAAAGTGAACTCCAGATCAAACCTATAAACCTTCCAAACTTTCAATTTTTTTAACTTTCGCCAATTAAAGACAAAACAATATAGGAACTTCCAAATTGAAATATGAAAATATGCCTAAGTCCAAAAATACCATACGAACCTTTTGGAACTATCAAAACTCGAATTTGAGATTGCTTACACAAAAGTCAAACCTTGGTCAATTCTTCAAACTTAAAGCTTCAAAATTGAGAATTTTTGAATCAAATTCGAACTTCCCAAAAATCAGAACCAACCATGCACGCAAGTCGTAATACATCAAATTAAGTAATTTAAGACCTCAAACAACAGAAAGGAATGCCAATGCTGAAAACGACCGTCGTTATATTCTCCCCCGCTTAAACATACATTCATCCTCGAACGTGCCAAGAGTCGTTCCAAAGCATAAAATCACTATATAAACTCATCACATGCATACCCATGTATAATCCCACATCACCATAATCCATATAAGTCCATTGGCTGATCCTGACTGAAGCTTCATTCTTCCACCTTAGCCCATAAACCTTAAAACCAAAATCTAACACCCGGAATGTTATAAACCTAATTTTTCTCTATATGATGTCGTGATAGCTCCTAGTCTCTACGACTAGGTAAGCCTAACAAAACGTAATAATTTAACAGAAGCATTATATAAATGCTAGAAACATAGCTGAATAACTGATAAAACCTTCCTATACAAAAGATAATCTCAACAAAACGTTCCCCCAAAACCGGTGGAACTGAGTCATAAGCTCTACAAAGTATAACTAGAGTAAATACTACATCACTATCCCTAAGTAAATACAACAGTATATGAGAATAAGGGAAAGTGACTCATAGGCCTACGAACACCGAGCAGGCATACCGTGAAGTCTCCGATAAAAGCAGCTAGCAGGAAATCTCTAACAACCGGCACGAGCAGATGTACCTGGATCTGCAAAAACAATGTTCAGAAGCGTAGTATGAGTACACCAAAAACGGTACCCAGTAAGTATCGAGCCTAACCCCAGTAGAGTAGTGACGATGCTAGGTCAAGACATCTACTAGGATATAAATAAAAAAATGAAATGTAACAAGGATAAATAATGGAAAACAATAAATAACTGATACTGTCACGACCCAAAATCCCACCACATGCGTCATGATGGCACCTAGTCTCTAAGACTAGGTAAGCCAAATTCCATTATATTTCGAAGCCGTTCCTTTTTTAAATAGAATCTGAATTAAATAGATAATCAAAACCAACATCGGAACAAGTATGAATATAACAACCTCCCAAGACTAGTAGTGCTGAGTCACAAACTCTAACTGAATACATGAAATGATCTCAAGGATTGAATACTCAATACCTTTTGATCAATAATTAACAGTACAATAAAATGAAAAGTCTTCAAGGGACTGCGGCGACCAAGAAGCTCTACCTTGAATCCTTGCGATCACACTTTAACTCTGTTCGAGTCCGATAGCTCCAATACATGGCTCTGCACAAAAAAGTGCAGAAGTGTAGTATGAGTACACCATGGTCGGTACCCAGTAAGTATCAAGACTAACCTCAGTGGAGTAGAGACGAGGTACAGTCAAGACACTCACTAGTCTAATAGCCTGTGCAATAAGATATACAAAATAATAGGAAACAAATAACAATAAGGGCAACAAGAACACCATTAATAACGCTCAATAATTTATAAATATAAGTACACCCAATTAAATCAAGTATTTCAAATAAATATCTTTTACATATAATTCTTCCGAATAAATCTCTTTCAAATATAATTCATTCAAATAAATATCTTTCAAATATACGTCCTTTAAATAAATCTCTCTCAAATATAATTTCTTCAAATAAATACCTTTCGAATGTAATTCTTTCAAATAAATCTTTTTGAATAAAACTCTTTCCAAATAAATATTTTGAATATAATTCTTTCAATTAAAAAGTCACCATGTGACACTTAATTTCACAATCATACAACTACGGGTCTCAGCCCATTTGCATATTGTTTATAAACACGGGTCTCAGCCCACTTTCATATTTCCACGGCACTTCGTGCCTATAATTAAATCATCATATTTTCTCGGCACACCTCGTGCCCTCATTTCATATCATAACTACATGGACAATTCACGTGCCAATATTATCATTATTTACTCACGACACCTCGTGCCCATATTTCATATCATAATCCGCCTGGCAATGGCCACATACCCCAATTTCAACATAAATCAGACTATTACCAATTTACCAACAACAAGACTAATTGCACAAGATATAAAAATAAACACAATGAAAATCACAACATCACATAAAAATTTCCAATCCAACAACCCCACATCATCACATATCATCCCTAATAATAGCCACCCTTATCTCTCCTATAGCCACCCTTATCACTCCTATAATAGCCTCTCTTATCCCTCCGCCCTGACAATATCAATAGCCACCACCCTTATCGCTCCTATAGCCACCCTTATCGCTCCGCCCGGACAATACACCAACACACATAACAACAATGAAATGCCTCTCTTATGCCCACATAATATCAACAGTGACATGCCACCCTTATATCCTTAAAATGATAACTCAATTAACACAACAATTTATACGGAATATTATCACGACAACGTAACAAAAATCAATTCATATCACAATTTTCCCAATGGCCACAACCAATTCCAAGGATAGAACAAAATCAATTAATTTCACAACAAATAGCCCAAGGCTCCACACAATATATATAAAACCTCAAAAACAATCAACAGAGGTCGAAAAATAATCAACATAGGGCACACCTTCATTAACCTAAAATTAGATAATTATATTAATACTTCTTCTTAAGCTTGCTTAATTAATTATTTGCATAGGGAAAATTCATAATGAAATCAAATTCCAAGAAATATCAAACCATCAAACTCACATAAATCACATAACTATACAAGTAATAATTACATCGAATTGTCATATAAAAACAAGTTCAATAATTGTGATTTGAGGCATGGCAATTAGATAATTAAATATATACCAACAATTATCCAATTTACTACACAATATGCGCAAGACTTTAACTCAATAAATTTTGCACATATAAGCCTGAGTACATACTCGACACCTCGCGTACATGGCTTTTCATATTTCACAAATAGCACATAAGACTCGATGCCTAAGGGGTAATTCCCCCACTCGAGGTTAAGCAAGACACTTACCTTTTTGAAGTTAGGGCGATATTCCAAAATAGCCTTCTTACTTGAATTGACCTCCGAGATGCTTAAATATATGCAAATTAATTGTATAACTTCATTAAAATTCATCGGAAACTATTCACGATAATAAAACGTCGGATTGAAAATATATTCTAGAAAGTCAACAAAAGTCAACGCGGGGCCCGCCTCTCGGAACCCGACATAATATTTACGAAATCCGAACATTCATTTCGATACGATTTCAACCATACTGATTTTATCAAATTCGATAACAACTCGACCTCCAAATCTTAAATTGTCGTTTTTGAAAGATTTTGCGAAAATCTAGATTTTTCTTCCATAATTTCGCGGATTCATGATGTAAATGAGTATGGAATCATGAAATATAATCAATATAGGATAAGGAACACTTACCCCAATGTTTTCCCGTGAAAATAGCCCAAATATCGCCCAAGAACCGTGCTCGAAAAATCCACAATAAAATGAAGGAAATGACCATTTTTGGTCCTTAAGTTTCTGCCCATCCGTCACTAAAAGTCCATTTTCCGTCACTAAAAGCCCACACCGAAACTGCTCTACCACACTTCATTCAATCTATTATAACTTTCAGTACAGATATCCAAATAATAAATGGTTTAACTTTACGGAAACTAGAATCAAAGGGCTACAACTTTGATGTTTTAAAATTATTTAGACTTTTTATACATTGCGAGATATAAGTTTCCACAATCGGCTCCACGCATCAGACATTTCTGGCAAAACTGCTCTACCAGCCTTCATTCAATCCATCATAACTTTCTGTACAAATGTCCAAATAATGAATGGTTTAAGTTTTTCGAAACTAGAATCAAAGGGCTACAACTTTGATGTTTTAAAATTATTTAGACTTTTTATACATTGCGAGATATAAGTTTCCACAATCGGCTCCACGCATCAGACATTTCTGGCAAAACTGCTCTACCAGCCTTCATTCAATCCATCATAACTTTCTGTACAAATGTCCAAATAATGAATGGTTTAAGTTTTTCGAAACTAGAATCAAAGAGCTACAATATTGATATTTTACAAATGTTTAGAGTCTTTATATATTGTGAGATATAAGCTTCAAAAGTTGGCTCCACGCACTATAAATGTCTGGTGAACAGCTCTACAACAGAAATTTCCAGCAACCCTCTTTGTCCGAAATCCATTCCGTTTACTTTACGAAATCTACCCGAGGCCCTCAAGACCTTAACTAAATATACCAACATGTCTCAAAATACAATAGGAACTTTGTCGAGGCTTCATACAACGTCAAACAACACCAAAATGACAAATCACGCATCGAATCGAAGTATGAGTTTTCAAATCTTCCTAACTTCTATATTTTGTGTCGAAATGTATCAAATAAATTCGGAGTGACTTCAAATTTTCCCGCGAGTCATAAATGACATAATGGAGCTGTTTCAAATTTTAGAATCGAATTCCTACCTCGATATCAAAAAGTCAACTCTCGGTCAAACTGTCCAAAAATATTTTATTTTTCAACTTTTGCCAAAATGCACTGGAATGTCCTACGGACTTCCAAATCCAAATCCGGATGCACGCCTGACTCCGAAATCACCATACGAAGCTGTTGACATCATCAAAATTCCATTCTGTGGTCGTTTACTCAAAAGTTAACTCTTAGGTAAACTCTTTCCATTTAAGCTTTAAAATGAGAATTTGTCTTAAATTTAATTCCGAATCTTTAGAAAATCAAACTCGACCATACACACGGGTCATAATTTATATTACGAAGCTGCTCGAGATTTTTAGTAGCTGAACGAGGCGTAAATTCTTAAAACGACAAGTCGGGTCGTTACATCTTCCACTTCTTAAAACATACGTTTGTCCTCGAACATGCCAAGCATTATTCTGAGGACTTTAAATTACTGAGCGTATTATTACATATATACTCGCGGGTGATTCCACATCACCACAATATAGCATGGGTCTGACAACACCATCTCAGTTGAGATTTTTTCTTTAATCCACATTTATAACTTTAAAGCCAATTTCTTACACTCCAATCAATTTCAGAAGGCTTGATTATCATATTAACACACTGGGTTGATCTCAACCGGCTGTAGAAATTTTGTGCCTACACACATTGTACGTATGCCCATAACCACATCTCTGGTCATAATAGCTATTCATAATTAATTCCAGCATCCTCAATTAACCTCATATTAATCAAAATTGCGTTTTACATTTTCACAACATTGACAACAACATGCAAGGCATGAATACCTCATAATTATTTATCCGAATTAATGAATCGCATTTAACTCCGTCTGGACATTTACCTTATAGGCTAAACTCAATATATACAGCATAATTATGACTAAATATGCGCAGAAACACATAAAACAATTATCAAATAAGCCTAACAGGCATGACTCCTTATTAGTACTATAGTACAATTTAAATTTCACAAAGGGAGAATTTAAACTCATAATTCTTTACCAAAAGGACCTCGTCCTTATATAACTTCCACCACGTCTTGTAGCTCAGTTTAAATATTTCACATCATATAAAAATGTGAGGTTCTCGCCCTCAACTCTGAATCACAAGTATTTTGCACATTGTGCCAACTGCAATTTTCCATTTTCTTTCTTTCTTCGTTTTTTAATAAATTCATAAACAATTTTCACAACACATAATGAACCCCCATACCAATAGGGCATACAATTCATAAAATTGAAATCAATTATTTCGAAATTATATCAAAACCCACCATAGTGAGTAATAGCAAGTCACGTTTGGACGTATAGCCCTCCTTAGTGTATACAAATAAGAATGATAGGCACGGGTTAACATCATCAAATCTCCCAGCATGGATAAACATATAAGTGGGTCACAAAATTACGATGCTCACTCATAAGCGGAGCATAATGGAGGACTCACCTCAATATTCAGAACCAAATCAAATTAAGGAAAGAAAATTTCCTTTTATAACAAATCGAGATCGTACCTGTAAAGACACCATCTGGTGTAGTGGCCTCAGCCATACCATAGCAAATATATCAACGGGCTGGGCCTCCCCCTCTAGAGCACCCTCTACCCGCCTGTCCTCTACCCCTAACTGGCTGTGCACGTGGGGTAGTAATTGCATTGGGCCCTATAGCCTGAGTGTTCTGATGAAATCCACCTCTCCCAAGTTTGGAACAATCTCTCATGATATGCCTAGTATCACCATACTTATAGGAACCCCTCTGCAGTTGCGATTGCTCGTACTGAGTCTGTATGGGGTAACTGGAATAACCACTGTAAGAATCTCATGTCAGTGGTGCACTATAAGAACTTACTGGGGCACCCCGAGTAATCTGATGTGCGGACTGAGCTGGGCGACTGCTCGAACCTCCGCCATAATGGGTCATAACGGAAGAGTAAAATCCACTAAATCCTCCAGAGCTTCGAGACCTTTTGGCCTCCTTAGACTCTCTTTCATCACCAAAAACACCCTCAATCCTCCTCGCAATCTCTACTACTTGCGAAATAAAGTATCGGTTTGCAACTCTCGAGCCATGCATATTTTAAGATCATAATCGAGCCCCTCAATGAATATGCAGACCCGCTCTTTGATGGTAGGAACCAAAGTAGGTGCACGACGAGCTAACTCACTGAAGTTGATGGCATATTCTGATACTGTCATGGTGCCCTGACGCAACCGTTCAAAGTTTGTGCGCCACATATCTCAGAGTGTTTGGGGAACAAATTCCTTCAAAAAAATCTCTGAAAACTGCGCCCAAGTAGGTGGTATTGCATCGGCTGGTCTACCTTCTTTATAGATTTGACACCACAGATACGCTGCGCCTGAAAGTTGAAATGTAGTAAAGGCAACTCTGGTTACTTCCACAATACCCATAGTGCGGAGAATACGGTGACACTTTTCTAGAAATCCCTGAACATTCTCTGTAGCTGTTCCACTAAAAGTAGGTGAGTCATACCTCTTAAACCCCTCAAGTCTCTTTTGTTCTTTTTCTGATGCCTGTGGCGTGACCTCAGGCTGAACCGGAATAACGGGTTGTACTGGTACTATATCCGGAACTTGACCAATATGAATCTGCTGCTTTGGAGTATGGGTTGTAGGGGTCTGAGCCACTCCTCCAATCTGTGAAATATTTGATGAAATAGAGATCAGTCCTGCCTGTGTTAATGTACCAAACATGTTCAGGAACTGTGCCAAAGTCTCCTGATGTCCGGGGGTAACAACAGGTACTTCTGGTACATGTCCCCTAACTGGAGCTACTAGCAGCTCCTCAACTACTTCTCTGACAGGTGCTCTAGTCGCGACATGTGCCCTTCCCCGACCTCTACCTAGGCCCCGGCCTCTTGCAACCCTAGCAGTATGTGCGGATTCTTGGTCAGCTAACCCGATAGCACGTGTCCTCACCATCTGTGAGAAAATAGAGACACAAAAGCTCAAATTCCACAATCAACAAATCCGCACGACATGAATGAAAGAAGTGGAAATTTCCTAATAGTTCTGTAGCCTCTCGCACATAAGTACAGTCGTCTTCGTACCGATCCACAAGACTCTACTAGATTCGTTAGTGACTCGTAGAACCTATGAACCTAGAGATCTGATACCAACTTGTCAACGACCCAGAATCCCACCACAGTAGTCGTGATGGCACTTAAGACTAGGTAAGCCGATTTGCATTACATTTCGAAGCCATTTTTTTAAATAGAATCTGAATTAAATAGATAATCAAAACCAATAGCGGAACAAATATGAATATAACAACCTCCCAAGATTGGTAGTACTAAGTCACGAACTCTAACTAAATATATGAAATTATCTTGTCACGAACCAAAACTAACCCCTATCGTGATGGCTCCTATCGTGGAACTAGGCAAGTCGACTCATTTCAAAAACAAACTGATATTTTCATTTAAAAGATAAATTCAAGGTTATTTAACATAAAACCTACATTTAAAGAGTTCAAATCAAAGAATAACAGAAGTACGGAAATGAAAAGCCCGACATCGGGGTGTCACTAGTCATGAGCATCTGCTACAATATGTCTAACAATATCAAGGTTAACTCAGCCTGAAAAATAGCTAAATACAACTAGAGGAAGATAAGAGGGAGAAGAGCAGGGGCTGCAATCGCCAAACGGCTACGTTGCTATCTACAAGAAAATCTGCAACCAGAACACTCAATAACCACTACCGTGTCCAGCTATACATGAATCGGCACACAAGGTGCAGGGAGTAACGTGAGTACGCCAACTCAGTAAGTAACAACAATAAATAAAGACTGAGGAGTCGTGATGAGCAATAAAGCATATAACGTTCATTTCAGGAAATCTCAGTAAAATACCACATGATTTTAAAATCAGGATTTGAATCAAACAACTCGTTTAAACCAGTTCCAGTAAAAGTCATTTAAAAATATTTTTCCAATAGTTTTTCAAACAAAGGCTCAATGCAAAAGTGAGCAAAAATGATGAAATCATAAACAACCCCTCGGGCAAAACATCACTCATATACAGCCCCTCGGGCAAACCTCACAGTCACTCGTGCCACTCGGGCATACCTCACAATCACTCTTGCCACTCGGGCATACCTCAC
>AWOL01S0005123.1:0-16507 GCA_000715115.1 Nicotiana otophora
AAACAATATACTTCTGAGAACTCCCAGTCTCCAAATTCATCAAACACATGAATCACCGTAACTCATCCTAACTCCAGCACTAGAATGACTAACACATTGTAACGACCCAGCCGGTTATTTTGAGAGTAATAATCCCGATCCCCTATTAACTACTTTCCCCATATCTATTTTCTGCTATTGTGACTTGCCGTGAGGTTTCGTTTTAGTTTTTGGAGTATTTTGGGACACTTAGTCCCTAAATGGGAGCTTAAGTCTTAGAATTAGAGTTTTGGAGGTCCGTAGCTCAATTAGGCTTGAAATGGAGAAAGTCAAATTTTTGGAGTTTTGGACCGGTAGTAAAATTTTTGATATCGGGGACGAATTCTGATTCTGAAAATTGTAGTAGGTCAGTAATGTTGATTTTGACTTGTGTGCAAAATTTGGGTTTAATCGGATGTGGTTTGGTTAGTTTCGGCATCAGTTGTCAAATTAGGAAGTTTCAAGTTCTTTAAGTTTGAATCAGAGGATGATTCTTAATTTTAGCATTGTTTGATGTGATTTAGGGGTCGACTAAGTTCGTATGGTGTTTTAGGATTTGTTTGTATGTTTGGTTGAGGTCCCGTGGGCCTCGGGTGAGTTTCGAGGTGAGTTTTGAGCGAGTACGGGCTTTTCAGCACTCTAATGTTGTTTTGGGGGTCTTTGGAAGTGCGGACCACACATTTTGGGAGTGCTGAGGCAAAAGGGAAGTGCGGACCTTAGGGTAATTGTGCGGACCACACAATTTTGTGTGCAGCCGCACTCAAGAACTCTCAGATTCGCTGGTCCGACTTCGAAAGCTTATATCTTTTGATCTACAAGGAACTTTGAGATGATTCAAAAACAAAAGTTGTAGCCCTTCGTGTCTAATTTCCCTAAAGATAAAGAAGTCATCATTTGGACATCTGTAGAGAAAGTTATAGCCAAAATACTAAAGCTTGGTAGTACAGTCACCAAGAGAGTGCGGCCGCACAATTTTTGTGCGACCGCAGGAGCTGGGATGTGCGGCCGCACTTGGAATTGTGCGGACCGCACATGGTGAGTTCAGAGAATGTACTATATAACCGAGATTTAGGTTATTATTTTATTTTTGGACCTTGAGAGCTCGGTTTGAGATGATGTTTCGTGGATTTTTCAAGAAATTCATCGGGGTAAGTGATTCTAACTCGGATTTGGTTAATATACATGAATATATCACTGATTTTATCATTTAATTAGTACTTTGAGATGGAAATTTGGAAAAAATTGTAGAAACTTCATCCACCAAAAATTGAGAATTTGAAGGTCGAGTTGTGATCGAAATTGGCTAATTTTGGTATGGTTGGACTCGTGAGTGAATGGGTGTTCATATTTTGTGACTTTTATCCGATTTCGAGACGTGGACCCGGTGAGGCTTTTTGGGCCTTTTTATAATTTCTTGCTTTAGTTTTTATTTCGTTAGCTAGATTAGTTTCTTATAGCTATATTTACATTATGTAATTAATTTGGCTAGATTTGGGCCACTCGGGGTCGGATATTCGTGGGAAAGGCATTGTGACTGATTGATTGAGCTTGGTTCGAGATAAGTGGCTTGCCTAACCTTGTGTGGGGGAACTCCCCTTAGGATTTGGTATTATTTGATATGTGAGTGTCGTGTACGTGAGGTGATGAGTACGTATACGAGCTATTTGATGTAAAACCTCATTTTTCACTAAGTCATAACTTGTTCCCCTTTATTTGAACTGCACTAGCATATGTAACTATCCTGATTAGTTAGAATAGCATGCCTACGTGTTTTAACTGCGTATTAGAACTCTGTGCAATATGTTTAGTGAAATTACCTGCTTTCCTTGACTTTAACTTAGTCTAAACTGTAGGTTTCTTGTTGTAGCTGTTAATTCTATTGGTTGAGCTGCATATTTACTTTGGGACTACGGAACGGTATTTCGGGAGATCTCCCTATACTGCATATTTATTTTGGGACTACGGAACGGTATTACGGGAGATCCCCATGTTCTGCATATTTACTTTGGGACTACAGAACGGTATTCCGGGAGATCCCCCTGCACATTTACGTTTGGGACTACGAGATGGTATCTCGGGAGATCTCCTGTTGTTATCACTGTGTTCTGAGCTGTTGTCTTTTATTGATTCTATTCCTGTTAGATTTACGTATTTATTTTTACTGTGATAATTCATTCTACCTTATTTCATTATATTTATACCAGTAGGGTCCTGGCATGATCTCGTCACTACTCGACCGAGGTTAGGCTTGGCACTTATTGGGTACCGTTGTGGTGTACTCATGCCCTTTCCTGAACATATTTTTTCGTGTGCAGATCCAGGTTCATCATACCAGCTTCATCACTAGTTGCAGTCACTGCTGCTTATTGGAGACTTCAAGGTACATCTGCCCGCGCCCGCAGATCCTCGGAGTCCCCTCTATCCCCCATGTTCATTTGTTTCCTCTTTCTGTAGAAATGATGTATATAACAGTTAAGATTTCTTAGTAGCTTGTGACTTGCGAGTTTCCAGGTTTAGGGAATTGTTCGGTACATTAAAAAGGTGATAATTGTATATACCGAGTAGCATTCAGTTGCTTATTAGATATTTGTTACTGTTAGTGGTTTATGTTCAAGTTTTTATCTCATTTCTCCAAAGTGTTAGGCTTACCTAGTCGTAGAGACTAAGTACCGTCACGACAACTGACGGAGGGATAAATTGGGCCGTGACAAGTTGGTATCAGAGCTCTAGGTTCATAGTAGTCGTGAGTCATAAGCCAATTTATTAGAGTCTCGTGGATCGGTACGGAAATATTTGTACTTATTTTCGAGAGGCTATAGAACTATTATAAAAATTCCACTTCATTTGATTCCTTGTTGTGCGAGATTATTGACTTCGAAATTCTACACTTTTGTCTTCTATTATCTCACAGATGGTGAGGACACGTGCTACTAGAGATGACCAGGCACTCGCGCCCCTACTAAAATCGCCAGAGGCCGGGGCCGGGATAGAGGCCGGAGACTCCCACGTGGTGCAGCCAGAGCACCCGAGCGATCTGCTATAGAGGAGCCACCAGCAGCTCCAATTGGAGCACAGGCACCTGATACGCCTACTATTACTACTCCAGCTCTTCAGGAGACCCTTGCACAGCTCATGAGCATGTACAACACTCTAGCTCAGGCAGGATTGATTCCCCTTGCTGCAGCCACATCTCAGGCCGGGGGAGGATCACAGGCTTCCGCCGCCTGTACCCCAGAGCAGCGGGTTTAGGTTGATCAGATTCCAGAGGTTATACCGGTACCGCCCGTAGCCCTAGTTCAGCCCAAAGGTAGGGCAGCAGCTTCAGAAGAGGAGCCGCATTGGCTCGAGCGGTATAAGAAGTACGACCCTCCTACATTCAGTGGTCTAGCATCAGAGGATGCTCAGGGATTTCTGGAGGAGTGCCACCGTATCCTCCGCACTATGGGCATAGCAGAGTCGAGTGGGGTTTCTTTCACTGCCTTTCAGCTTCGAGGAGCAGCCTATCAGTGGTGGCATAGTTATGAGTTGGACAGTCCGGCTGAGCCAGCTTCCCTTACATGAACTCAGTTCTCGGACATGTTTTTGAGAGAGTGTGTCCCTTAGAGCCTCAGGGACGCATGGCATGCGGAGTTTGACCAGTTGCACCAGGGTGCTATGACTGTTTCAGAGTATGCAGTCCGTTTCGGTGACATGGCTAGGCATGCACAGGCCTTGGTTTCCACAGTTCGAGAGAGGGTCCACCGGTTTATTGAGGGACTAATTCCCAGCATCAGGACTAGCATGGCCCAGGAGTTAGAGATGGATATCGCGTATCAACAGGTGGTGAGTATTGCTAGGAGAGTGGAGGGCATGCTTTCTCGGGATATGGAGGAGAGAGAGGCCAAGAGGTCTCGAGAGTCAGGCTATTATTCTAGTACATGTGCCCCAACTGCAGTTCGTCATGGTAGGGGTTATGTGAGTCACCCCGTTCATTCAGCTCTTCCAACCGCCAGTGGTATTCCAGCTTCTCCTAGACCTCAGGAGCCTTATTATGCACCTCTAGTATCTAGTGTGCCTCCTGCACGGGGTGCTATTAGCGGTCAGTCCAGCATACATGGCCCGAGACAGTCACAACCACCACGTCCTTCTAGAGCTTGTTTTGAGTGTGGAGACACTCGTCATATGGTGAGGGATTGCCCCAGACTTAGGAGGGGTGCACCTCCACAGACTTCTCAGCCACAGCGTGCTCCACAGGGTTCTCAGGCCATGATTACGACACCAACTGCCACCCCACCTGCTCAGCTAGCTCGAGGTGGAGGTTGGGGAAGTAGAGGTTGCCCTAGATGGGGAGGCCAGGACAGATACTATGCCCTTCCTGCTCGTACAAAGGCTGTTGCTTCCGATTATGTCATCACAGGTATTGTTCCGGTCTGTCATAGAGATGCATCGGTTCTATTCGATCTAGGCTCTACTTATTCCTATGTGTCCTCTTATTTTGCCCCGTATTTGGGCGTATCTCGGGATTCTTTGAGTTTCCCTGTTTATGTGTCTACTCCTGTGGGAGATTCTCTTATTGTGGACCGCGTTTATCGGTCGTGTTTGATTACTCTTAGTGGTTTTGAGACCAGAGCCCATTTATTATTTCTCAGCATGATTGATTTTGATGTTATCTTGGGCATGGACTGGTTTTCGCCCCATTATGCTATTCTTGATTGTCACGCCAAGACCGTGACGCTGGCTATGCCAGTTTACCGCGATTAGAGTGGATGGGTACCTTAGATTACACTCATAGTAGATTTATTTCATTTCTTAAAGGTTAGCGAATGGTTGAGAAGGGGTGTGACGCGTATCTAGCCTATGTGATAGATGTCAGTATTGATACCCCTACAGTTGAGTCAGTACCAGTAGCGAGGGATTTCCCTGATGTGTTTCCAGCTGATCTTCCGGGCATGCCGCCCGACAGTGATATTGATTTTGGAATTAATTTGTTGTTGGGCACTCAACCTATCTCTATTACTCCTTACCGTATGGCCCCTCATGAGTTGAAGGAGTTGAAGGAACAGTTACAGGCATTGCTTGATAAGGGCTTTATTCGGCCCAGTGTGTCACATTGGGGTGCTCCTGTCTTGTTTGTGAAGAAAAAGGATGGTTCTATGCGTATGTGCATTGATTATCGCCAGTTGAACAAAGTCACAGTGAAGAACCGTTATCCTTTGCCTCGTATTAATGACCTATTTGATCAGTTACAGGGTGTCAAAGTGTTCTCCAAAATTGACTTACGTTCAGGTTATCATCAGTTGAAGATTCGGGAGCCAGATATCCCGAAGACTGCTTTCAGGACTCGGTATGGTCATTACGGGTTCCTTGTGATATCATTTGGGCTAACTAACGCCCCAACAATATTTATGCATTTGATGCACGGTGTATTTCAGCCCTATCTTGATTCATTCGTCATTGTGTTTATTGACGACATCCTGGTGTACTCCCGGAGTCGAGAGGATCATGAGAAACACCTTAGGACAGTGCTTCAGACCTTGAGAGAGAAGAAGTTATATGTAAACTTCTCAAAGTGTGAGTTCTGGTTAGAGTCAGTGGCATTCTTGGGTCATGTCGTGTCGAGTGAGGGGATCAAGGTGGATCTGAAGAAGGTGGAAGTAGTATAGAGTTGGACCAAACCGTCCTCAGCTATAGAGATCCGGAGCTTTCTTAGTTTTGCGGGTTATTACCGTCGATTTGTTGAGGGATTTTCATCTATTGCAGCGCCTATGACCAGGCTGACCCAGAAGGGCACTCCGTTCAGATGGACAGAGGAGTATGAGGAGAGCTTCCAAAAGCTCAAGACAGTTTTGACTACAACCCAGTATTGGTATTGCCTTCAGGTTGGGGGTCTTATACAGTTTATTGTGATGCGTCGCGAGTTGGCCTCGGCGCGGTGTTGATGCAGGACCGTAGGGTGATTGCCTACACGTCCAGATAACTGAAGGTGCATGAGAAGAACTATCATGTCCACGACCTTGAGTTAGTTGCTATTGTTCATGCCTTGAAGATTTGAGGCACTATTTGTACGGTGTCCCTTGTGACATCTACACTGATCACCGGAGTTTGCAGCATTTTTTCAAGCATAAGGATCTTAATTTTC
The DNA here is from genome assembly GCA_000715115.1 of Nicotiana otophora. Lineage (NCBI taxonomy): Eukaryota > Viridiplantae > Streptophyta > Magnoliopsida > Solanales > Solanaceae > Nicotiana > Nicotiana otophora. Next base: position 6,137 of record AWOL01S0005123.1, read on the forward strand.
GTCAAGGTAGGTGGTTAGAACTGCTTAAGGATTATGATATCACTATTCTGTACCATCCCGGGAAGGCCAATATGGTGGACGATGCCTTGAGTCACAGGACGGAGAGTTTGGGGAGCTTAACATATTTACCAGTAGCAGAGAGGCCATTGGCACTGGATATTTAGGCCCTAGCCAACCAGTTTGTTAGATTGGATATTTCTGATCCGAGTCACGTTTTGGCTTGTGTGGTCTCCCAGTCTTCTCCTTATAATCGTATCAGGGCGCGTCAATATGATGACCCCCATCTGCTTGTCCTTAAGGACACGATTCAGCACGGTGATGATAAGGAGGTCACTATTGGTGATGATGGGGCATTGAGTATGCAGGGCAGGTTATATATGCCCAATGTGGACGGATTACAGGAGTTGATTCTTCAGGAGGCTCACAGCTCGCGGTACTCTATTCATCCAGGTGCCGCGAAAATGTACCAGGACTTGAGCCAGCATTACTGGTGGAGGAAGATGAAGAAAGACATAGTGAAGTATGTTTCCTGGTGCCTAAATTGTCAGCAGGTGAAGTATGAGCATCAGCGGTAGGGTGGATTGCTTCAGAAGTTAGAGATTCCAGAATGGAAGTGGGAGTGGATCACTATGGATTTCATTGTTGGACTCCCACGGACTCAGCGAAAGTTTGATGCAGTTTGGGTGATTGTGGACAGACTGACCAAGTCAGCTCATTTCATTCATGTGATGATTACTTATTCCTCCGAGCATCTGGCTCGAGTTTATATCCGCGAGATTGTCAGGCTTCATGGCATGCCGGTATCTATCATCTCTGACGGGGATACGCAATTTACATCACGGTTCTAGAGGGTCGTACATCATGAGTTGGGTGCTCGAGTGGAGTTGAGCACAAGATTTCACCCTCAGATGGACGGACAGTCCGAGCGCACTATTCAGATTCTTGAGGATATGCTCTGTGCGTGTGTGATGGAGTTTGGAGATTCTTGGGATCAGTTCTTGCCCCTTTTGGAGTTTGCCTACAACAACAATTATCAATCCAGCATTCAGATGACACCGTATGAGGCTCTATATGGTAGACGGTTTCGGTCCCGAGTGGGTTGGTTCGAGCCAGGCGAGGCTAGATTATTGGGCACAAACTTGGTTCAGGACACTTTGGAGAAGGTTAAGGTGATTCAGGATAGACTTCGCACAGCCCAGTCCAGACAGAAGAGTTATGCGGATGAAAAGGTTCGCGATGTGGCATTCATGGTTGGAGAGCGAGTCTTGCTCCGGGTTTCGCCTATAAAGGGCGTTATGAGGTTTGGAAAGAAGAGCAAGCTGAGCCCAAGGTTCATTGGTCTATTTGAGGTGTTACGGCAAGTTGGGGAGGTTGCTTATGAGCTTGCCTTGCTTCCCAGTCTAGCAGGAGTTCATCCGGTATTCCATGTTTCTATGCTTCGGAAGTATCACGGCGATCCGTCTCATGTGTTGGATTTCAGCTTAGTACAGTTGGACAAGGATCTATCTTATGTTGAGGAGCCAGTGGCTATTTTGGACATGCAGGTTTGAAAGCTAAGGTCATAGAACATTGCATCAGTAAAGGTTCAGTGGCGGGGTCAGCCAGTCGAGGAGGCAACTTGGGAGACCGAGCACGATATGCGCAGCCGTTATCCTCATCTTTTCACCACTTCAAGTATGTGTCTATGCTCTTTCGAGGACGAACGATTGTTTTAAGAGGGGGAGGATGTAATGACCTGGCCGGTCGTTTTGAGGGTAATAGCCCCGATCCCCTATTAACTACTTTTTCCATATCTATTTTCTACTATAGTGACTTGCCGGGAGGTTTCGATTTGGTTTTTGGAGTGTTTTGGGACACTTAGTCCCTAAATGGGAGCTTAAGTCTTAGAATTTGGAGCATAGTCGTAACAATGTGAAGATGGCCCCGGAATGGAATTCCATCAGCTCCGTTGGGTGATTTTGGGCTTAGGGGCGTGTCCGGATTGTATTTTGGAGGTCCGTAGCTCAATTAGGCTTGAAATGGCGACCGGTAGTGAAATTTTTGATATCGGGGTCGGATTCAAATTCTGAAAGTTGGAGTAGGTCCGTAATGCTGATTTTGATTTGTGTGCAAAATTTGGGGTCAATCGGATGTGGTTTGGTTGGTTTCGGCATCAGTTGTCGAATTTGGAAGTTTTAAGTTCTTTAAGTTTGAATCAGGGGATGATTCGTGATTTAACGTTGTTTGATGTGATTAGAGGGATCGACTAAGTTCGTATGGTGTTTTAGGATTGGTTGGTATGTTTGGTTGAGGTACTGGGGGCCTCGAGTGAGTTTTGAGCGAGTACGGGCTTTTCGGCACTCTAATGTTGTTCTGGGGATCTTTGGAAGTGCGGACCGCACATTTTGGGAGTGCTGAGGCAAAAGGGACGTGCGGACCTCAGGGGAATTGTGCGGACCGCACAATTTTGTGTGCGGCAGCACTTCAGGCCACAGAGGAGTGTGCGAGCCGCACAATTTTGTGTGCAGCCGCACTCAGGAACTCTCAGATTCGCTGGTCCGACTTCAGAAGCTTATATCGTTGGCTATACGAGGAACTTTGAGGTGATTCATAAACAAAAGTTGTAGCCTTCGTGTCTAGTTTCCATAAAAGTAAAGAAGTCATCATTTGGACATTTGTAGAGTAAGTTATGGCCAAAATACTAAAGCCTGACAGTGCAGTCACCAAGAGAGTGCTGCCGCATAATTTTTGTGCAACCGCAAGAGCTGGGATGTGCGGACGCACTTGGAATTGTGCGGACCGCACATGGTGAGTTCAGAGAATGTATTATATAACCGAGGCTTAGGTTATTATTTTATTTTTGGACCTTGAGAGCTCGGTTTGAGATGATTTTTCGTGGGGTTTTCAAGAAATTCATCGGGGTAAGTGATTCTAACTCGTATTTGGTTAATATACATGAATATATCACTGATTTTATCATTTAATTAGTACTTTGAGATGGAAATTTGGGAAAAATTATAAGAACTTCATAAACCACAAATTGAGAATTTGAAGGTCGAGTTGTGATCGGAATTGGCTAATTTTGGTGTGGTTGGTCGTGAGTGAATGGGTGTTCATAATTTGTGACTTTTACCCGATTTCGAGACGTGGGCTCGGTGAGGCGTTTTGGGCATTTTTCTAATTTCTTGCTTTAGTTTTGATTTCATTAGCTAGATTAGTTTCTTGTAGCTATATTTATGTTATGTAATTGATTTGGCTAGATTTGGGCCACTCGGGGACGGATATTCGTGGGAAAGGCATTGTGACTGACTCATTGAGCATGGTTCGAGGTAAGTGGCTTGCCTAACTTTGCGTGGGGGAACTCCCCTTAGGATTTGGTATTATTTGATATTTGAGTGTCGTGTACGTGAGGTGACGAGCACGTACACAGGCTATTTGTTGTAAAACCCTATTTTTCATTAAGTCATAACCTGTTTCCATTTATTTGAACTACACTAGCATATGTAACTATTCTGTTTAGTTAGAATAGCACGCCTACGTGTTTTAACTGCCTATTTGAACTCTGTGCAACATGTTTAGTGAAATTACCTGCTTTCCTTGACTTTAACTTAGTCTAAATTGTAGGTTTCTTGTTGTAACTGTTAATTCTATTGGTTGAGCTGCATATTTACTTTGAGACTATGGAACGGTATTCCGGGAGATCTCCCTATACTGCATATTTACTTTGGGACTACAAAACGGTATTCCGGGAGATCCCCATGTTCTACATATTTACTTTGGGACTACAGAACGGTATTTCGGGAGATCCCCCCTGCACATTTATGTTTGGGACTACGAGACGGTATCTCGGGAGATCTCCTGTTGTTATCACTGTGTTCTGAGCTGTTGTCTTTCATTGATTCTATTCCTGTTAGATTTACGTATTTATTTTTACTGTGATAATTCATTCTGCCTTATTTCATTATATTTATACTAGTAGGTCCCTGGCATGATCTCGTCACTACTCGACCGATGTTAGGTTTGGCACTTATTGGGTACCGTTGTGGTGTACTCATGCCCTTTCCTGAACATATTTTTTCGTGTGCAGATCCAGGTTCATCATACCAGCTTCATCACTAGTTGCAGTCGCTACTGCTTATTGGAGACTTCAAGGTACATCTGCCCGCGCCCGCAGATCCTCGAAGTCCCCCTCTATCCCCCTATGTTCATTTGTTTCCTCTTTCTGTAGAAATGATGTATATAACAGTTAAGACTTTTTAGTAGTTTGTGACTTGCAGGTTTCTGGGTTTTGGGAATTGTTTGGTACATTTCAAAGGTGATAATTGTATATACCGAGTGACATTTCAGTTGCTTATTAGATATTTGTTACTGTTAGTGGTTTATGTTCAAGTTTTTATCTCAGTTCTGCAAAGTGTTAGGCTTACCTAGTCGTAGAGACTAGGTGTCGTCACGACAACTCACTGAGGGATAAATTGGGTCGTGACACACATCTTCCATTCACGATCTTCCCATAAGGAATACTTTCATAATTTTTTCGTGCCACATAACAATAATTTGAATATTAGCAGTCTATCAACCAGGTGAGTACTGCAATACCAATGAACATCCGTAAGTCAAAACACAATGCGCCTTTTGAAATGCGCACCCTTCTCAGGGATTACCGAGCAGTTATAACATTTATCTAATAATCTGAAATTGACCATTCTGTCCAAAATTTGTGATCTTCCTTTCAAGAATGAACTGCCACCTTGTACATATAAATCTTAATCCCGCGCCACACACCACATCTATCATGCCATCATGTGACAAGTACGAGAATCTCATTATCAACTTTGGGTAACCAGCAAATTACATACCCGGTCATTCAGTAACCTTCATCTTGCTTCCTTCCAGGCGAAATTCATAATACACAACATGTTCCCTACACCGGTAGAATATATCTGGTTCAACCCATGGTAGAAACCATTAAGAACACTTTGAAATACATTTGCACATAACCAAGCTATCAAAACTGAATCCTTCTAACTCGACCAAGCCACGCAGGTCACCAAACCCAAGAATATTACCACCAAAATTTCTGTAAAGTCTCACAACATCATAATTACCCCATAAATACCACAACCGTAACACTCACTCTGAAAATACCTTATGTGAATTTAAAATTGTTCCTCATTCCTTTCTTATACTGAAATGTAGAATCCATAGTCATACAAAATTACAGCAAGTCCCGACACCTTCAAATGCAAATCTTAGATTTTATCCATACACAAGTTCGGGAACATTCTAAATTGCTATATATACTTCTCAAACCCATTAGAATTTTCTCGGGAATCACCCACTTTGCTCAAATCCAAATTGCACTGTCCAAATGGGCCGAAGGGCACAAGCCCCATTAGCACAACAACCCCCAAAGAAGTAGCCCTGCCTTAACACCACCAATCAAATTCATACTTCGTGCACACTACGTTCTTCAAAATAACAATTTAATCATTCCATGATTTCCGTATTTCTATAAAGTGCCATATAACCCGTATTTAGGAATTTTCTTACTCGAGTCATCCTCGATTTCCATTTTTGCAAGTCATAACTTATCACAAGTATGTCTCCGACCAAAACTAAAATTTAACACATAACCCTGAAATCAAATTGTCAATAGCAGGCTCCTCGACTTAGTTTTAAGCTGCAATTATATAAACTTAGAACCCGCAAGGATTTCTCCTTCTCAATTACCATGATCTCGCACTGTTAACTCGCTAAACTTCTCGAAGTCTTTTGTTAAGCTTTTCATGAACATTCTGAATCACCAGCCACAGTCACACACTTGACCTCTTACCGGGTAGCAAGTAATATTCCTCGCAGAAGCTTCATCAACATCACACCACCGCTAACTGCTCACAGGAGATAACCCATTTGTGGAATTCCTTACCGACATCTTCCAAAGACGCTGCACTGGGTGCAACGACCACGTAATCAGTAAATTATCCTGAGTTCATACTCGCCCACCATTTGTATAAGTCTTCACTTTCCCTATTGACATCAATTGAAAGTTCAACAATACCTTCCGAACTCAAGTCATATTGCACCTGAAACGATAATCAGATCTTCACATCCCTCTTTATTTCAAACAAACTCCTTTCTGCCATATTCAATCTTTCTTTGTACAGTAACCATCATTCCAAATAAAGTTTGTAGGCCAAATCACATTCTATCACGATTCCAAACCGTTCTACACTTCCTCAAGGCACGCGACTACCCTACCACATAATCTATATGCTAATCTTCCACTCTTACTTCGGTTAAATCATCTCCTTTTAGCAACTTCTCAACCTCTACTTCTCTCACTTGACCTGCGAGTACTTCAACCACCATGAAACACTTCCCGTTATGTCTTCCCTCATACATTGCTTCCCAACTGTTGCATCGAATCAAAATGCATCTCTGTCGCACCTGAACCAATAAAATGTTACCGACTCTAAGCCTTTTCGAAGATCATCTTTCTCGAGCCATCAACATTAGAAATGCTCATTCGCAACCACAATTACTACACAATCACTTACTCTTCTTGAGTCCAAACTCATTGACAAGACATGAGAATTTCATTTGTCCCACAATTTAACAACGTGAAAGATCCTTCAATACACTCATAACTCGAGACTATAAGTCAAATCAAGTAAGAAATTAAGTACCTAATAGCAAACTCTTGAGTCATAAGCAAACTTTATTCGTCACATTAAACCCACTGACACATGCCACATTCACATCATACTCATCATATAGTCACTTCCACCGCTCATCGAGCCACAAATTCCACTCGTATAGACATTACCGGACATATGAGTCAAAATGTACACATTACAACTGAAGCTACCGAGCTTAAGCTGCGGTCTAACCCTGGCCTCAAGTCCTCCAGACTGGCCCATCACCAAAACACAAAATAGACATCTCGAACCTTATTCATGGAATCACAAGCCAGCGATGCACAACTGATACTGAGCGCTCATATGCACACACGAATGCGTGGAAGAAATTCAAAGAGTTATGTTTCAAGCTGAATCAATTCCGCACGATAGAATACAAGAAAGTAAAATTTTTCTAAGGTTTTGGAAGCCTCTCGAAGATAAGTACAGACGTCTCTGTATGGATCCGCAAGACTCTACTAAACCTGCTCATGACTCGTGAGACCTATGTCACCTAAAGATCTGGTACCGACTTGTCACAACCCAAAACCTAACCCGCCGTGATGGCGCCTATCTTAATACTAGGCAATCCGACAATCTCAATAAACCATATATCTTTTAAATTTGAAAACATAATGATTAAATTCAGCGAAAGAAATTCCCACAAGTACAAATATAAATACTTCTAAAACCCAGTGTCACTGAGTACACGAGCATCTGATATGAATACAAATTTGGAAAATACGATCTATAATAGTCTGAGACCAAATATAGTAAACAAGGATATAGGGAAGGAGAGGCAAGGCCTGCGAAACACGGCAGCTACCTCTGAATCTCCGAAAAATCAACTGTGCGAAGGAATCAACACCCGCTATGTCCGGGAATACTTGGATCTGCACACGAAGTGCATAGTATAGTATGAGTACAACCAACTCAGCAGTAATAATAATAAATAAGGAACTGAAGATAGTGACGAGCTACACAGTTACAGTTCATTTTCAGTAATTCCAGCAGAGAGTAGACATACTTTCAATTCCAACAGTTTAAGTCAAATCAGTTTTATGCAGTTCAAGTTCATATAATCCGGATATAAAATCTTTCAGAGAACTTCACAACAATGACAAATAGCAACTAAGTGCAACAACAAATGAAAAGCAAGTACAGCCTCTCAGGGCAACAGTTACTCAACTCGTCACAACAGCTCAACCACTCGGCTCTCAGCCCCCATCACTCATACTCAATGGGTACCCGCGCTCACTGGGGGTGTACAGACTCCGGAGGGACTCCTACATCCCAAGTGCTATAATCTGTACGGACAACTCACGTGCTATAGTGTAAATATCCGGATACCCACGGACAACTCACGTGCTGCACGGACAACTCGCATGCTATAGTATAATATCTCACAATCAGGCCCTCAGCCTCACTCAGTCATAAATCTCCCCAGTCTCTCGGGCTCTCAATAGTCATGATACTCAGCCCAAATAATAATAATATGATGCATCAATAATGAACAATAGAGACTGAGATAAAATAAACAAGTAAAATGTGACTGAGTACAAAATAACAATTTAGCAGATAATTCAACATGTGCAAGACCTATATGGTCTTTACAGCACCATCACATAGCCTAAGCATGCTTCACTGTCAAATTTTTATAGCACGGAAAGGGCACATAGCTAACGACAAACTTATTCAACTTTCCAGTTTTACGGAATGGACCAAGTCCCAATTCCTACGGTGCACGCCCACACGCCCGTCACCTAGCATGTGGGTTTCCTCCAAAATACTAACATAATACAATAATCTGGGGTTTCATACCCTCAGGACCAGATACTTACCTCAAATCGTGAAATTCTTATTCCGCTAAGCGTCTGCCTCATGAATTGGCCTCCAAACACCTTGAATCTAGCCACAAATAATTCGATTCAATCAATAAAATTTATTAGAATTAATTCCATAAGAAAAATGCAAATTTTCCATAAAAATCTGAAATTTAAGTCAAAAATCTCCCGTGGGGCCCACCTCCTAGAACATGACAAAAGTTATAAAATCCGACAACCCATTTAATTACGAGTTCAACCATACTAATTTCACTCAAATCCGAATCCGAATCGGTGTTCAAATCCCAAAAATTTATTTTTTAATATTTTTACAATTTCCCCCGAATTTCCATCTCAAAATACTGATTACATGATGAAAACAATGATATATTCGTGTATGTTAACCAAATTTGAGTTAGAATCACTTACGCCGATGAATTTCTTGAAAAACCCACGAGAAATCGTCACAAACCGAGTTCTGTAGGTCCCAAAAATGAAATAATACCTTAGGCCTCGGTTATATAGTACACCCTAGGGGTGGCATGTGGGCCGGTTAGGACCGGGACCGGCCCAGGACTGCAAGCCCACATGGGCGGTGGGCCTAAACGGTCCTAACCGGATAGGACCGGAACCGTGGGATGGTGGGCCGGGTAGTGGGCCTGTCTCATAGGGGAGGCCCGCGAGACCGGGACCGTTTAGGACCGGGACCGGCTCAGAAGTGGGCCGGTTCAAGCAGTCCTAAACGGGCCCAAATGGATAAATTTTTTTTAAAGAAAAAAATTTGACCGTTTGGACATTTAAAAACTAGCCGTTTGGTCTGCCAGAATAGCCATTTAACCCCCAAAATTTTGTTTTAACCCCAAACTTTTTATAATTATACCTTTTTCTTATTTTTAACTATAAATACCCCCTCATTCTTTCATTTTTCTCACAAAATCATCAATCTCTCTCTAATATTCTTCTGTAATTGCTTACTTAATTGTTACAATTTGTGCAAAATTGTGAAGTTGGTGAATTGAAGTCTTCAAGTCTTCAACGATAATTATTTTTCAACAAGTTGTTCGTCAATTCGGTAAACTCATTCCAACTCTTAAGTTTTAATATTATAGTTTTGTTTGTTTTATTTACTTTGCTTGATTAATTAAGATGGCTTATTCCCTAAAAAAAAGTTTAGTAAAAATAAGGAAAACTCCAAGAGTGGTGAATCTAGTGGCCAGTCTGTTCCTTCTCCACTTCCCCCAGCTCCCCGGCCGAAACCTGTCACCCGTCCTACACCTGCTATTCTTGATAGCGATAATAGTTTATTATAATTTACCGAAAGTCAATTTTACCATAATATTGGCCCCGGTGAATAATTAAACCATGAATATATGAATGCTCTTTATGGTAATCCAACTATTGATGAAAATGATGATGAAGAAATAGATTTTGATGAAACGCAACCGGATGACGATACACCCACTAGTCCTGCTCCTGAAGTTAACCCAACTAATGATAATCCAAATGATCCCCCATCTGACCCTCCTGTTACTGCCCCTACTTTTTCTAGACAACCTTCTAAACAGGCAGAAACATTTATTGTTTGGCCATTTTTTACTCAACTAAGAGAAAAAAATAGGGCTAAGTATAAAACTTGTGGCAAAGAGTTAGTTTTTAAATATGTTGGAAGTCGGGGGGAGGGGGGAAGGGGAGTTTGATTAGACACATATTTTCGTATGCAAGCTTTGGCCGAGGGGACAAGTGCACCTAGTCAGGCTGACCTTAGTACCGAGTCAAATCAATTTCAACCGGGAATTAACACTGTTACCGGTGGTATTTTATATTATGATCCAAAAAAAGATCGGGAAGAATTGGCAAAAATGGTTACTGTTATGTGCTTACCCTATAGTTTT